>VMBQ01011652.1:0-21682 GCA_007657795.1 Dreissena rostriformis | reverse complement strand
ATGCCATTCTAAATTTCGGCGGGGGAATAGTCAACTTTTCTGATGTCCTTTCACTGGCTGCATAAGACAGGTTTTACTGTATTTTAAACCAATAGCGCTGTTTTTAAGATAACTCCATATACATATCGTACCAAAAGTTGAATCCAAAAAGCACATATAAGGCAAAATACAAACCATCAAGTTTCCAATATTGAATCATCGGCATCTAAAAACCGGAAAGGACTATAACTCTGTAATGTATGTGGTCTGTTGGAGATTTTGATAAACGAAAATATTTAATGGTACTCTTGTAACATTTAAATAGAATACCTTTATATTTGTTTGAAGGTGGGCAATGAGTTAAATTATATAACCGTTACAAAAGTGAAAAAGATTGCAGACGAAAAATAGAATTGTAACATAATTTGAAAAATAAATGATTTGGTAGGTGAGAAATTAATGTGATAAAAGGAGCAATTGCTCAACATGAGCTATTTCTCTATTTATGTCAATGATTTTTATAGTCGTCTGCAACAAACTTGTAAAAAAAATCTCTTCATTGTTTGGTAATGAGTTAAGTTACATAGAGCTCTAGATTAGAGGAGTATTTCTACAGCTGACTTTCTTAATCTTGTCCGGAATGCTATTTTGTGGGTGCTCATTAGAATCGTATCGATGAGACGATTCTAATGAGCACCCACAACCTAGGATTTAATGAAAAATAAGAGAGTTATTAACTTGAAAAGACTCTTTTACTCCCCCTTATCTAGACTCCAGTCATTCACTTCAACTTACAGTTAAGAACATTATTTATTTGATTGACAATATGGTGGATCCTGTGTTGTTTAGACTTTCTTTGGATGCTAATTGTATTTCAAGGAATATTCCGGAAAGTATTTCGCACAATTTTATGTACGATGTTGGCTTTGTGGGAAAATGGGACAAAATGCTCTTATGGGGGAAATTTCTTCTCTAAGTACACCATGCAAGGGTTTATAATATATAAAATAGTAAATTATCAAAAATGGTTTTAACTATCTGCTCAAATATTATAGAAATGTTTAGGACAGTGTTCAAGTTTCAAGCACAATGTCTAATTAATCATTATCTTCTGCTTTTAAGGTTGCTCGATATCACTCAAAACAAAATCGTATTTAAATCGAAAATGGAAAAGTACCTGTCTTCTGTACACCTTATATGGAGCGTAATCGAGTTGACATACGTGATAAATCTATTTATAGATATTACGGTTTTCAGCGTGTTGATCGAATATTTACCATATACGGACACTTCAACATTAGAACGATCAACTCTTTCTATCATACAAACGCCGTATGACGCCTTTGTAGCAGAAGACATTTTAAAACATTAAGACAACAGAAGACTTTGCTCAGGATGAGCGAACTCTCCTGTTTCCCGCAATATTTTTTTGCTTGAACTTTTTCAACATACAGTTGTTCATCGGAATATAATGTCGTCTGCTGTATATAACAGGTATATGTTTAAAGTTGTGATGTTTACAAGGATGTCGTCGGTACTAATCGAAAAGGACGTAACTGCAGCTTTAACAATCTGCAGTTACGTGTTTTTCGATCGAGACCGACGATGTACATGTATGCCCCATCAGTATATAACCCATCTGTCGACGCTCCGGATGTATTTCATGAACTGAGATGTGGGATGGTAAACGTATTCTAATGATGTTTTAGTGTCGAAAAAGGACTTCTTTATAACAAAGGTATGTCTTATTTATGGTATATCGTCGGTCTCGATTGAAAAGGATGTACCTGCAGCTTGTCACAAGCTGCAGGTTCGTCCTTTTCGATCGAGGCCGACGATATACTATGTTGTCAATTATGGAGAATTTCTATATATTTATATTTTTCGTTAATGAATATCTACAAACGTGAATTTGAACTAAAGTATGCCTACAAGGACGCCATGGGCTTCTCCTAGATGTAAGATAAACTGCAATCTAGCTTATAAATACACACACCTGTCCTTCGTTTACATGTATTATTAAAGACATTAAATCTATTTACTTAATATTTTGCTGATAGCAACATACGAGAGTATGTGTACACTTGAAAATATGGTTGCTTTGGGGCAAGGGGTGGGGAGGGTGTAAACGATCTACATAAGTCGATATACGTTTCAAATCATACACAGCAAGCAACTCGGAGATCTTTGATAACATTCAAACAAAAGTAAAAAAAATGTTCTGCTTTTATACCAATGTCATCTGTTTTTAAGCTACAAGCAATGAGAGTTTTGTATACCGTTAGTTAACTATTGCTGTCTGTTTATTCTTTGTAATCGTACCGTTCACAAAATACAAAACGGGCTAGTGATTAATAAACGCAATCAATGGCCTCTGTTTCGTTCTTAAAGGACGTAATTTCAGCTTGTCACAAGCTGAAGTTAAGTTCTTTTTAACAAAACTAAAGTCAAATGTTACATTCAATGTGCATATCTATATGAATAGAATGGAATAATATTTTATTGACTTATACGTAATAACATATTTCGTCATGCAAACACATACATAGCATACAAACATTCTGTCACGGTTGCGAAGAATATGAATATCAATTTTGTTTGTTCACTAGGACATACGGTCGGTCTCGATCGAAAAGGACGCAACCGCAGCTTGTTTTAAGCTGCAGTTACGCCTGTTTCGAACGAGGCCGACGATAGACATTATTGGTACATTATACTTACAGTAATTACATATAATTTGAGGATGGACATTAATATTGTAGAATTTAACAACAATAGTTATAAAAGCGTCGGTCTCGATCGAAAAGGACGCAACCGCGACTTGTTTTAAGCTTCAGTTACGTCTGTTTCGAACGAGGCCGACGATACACATTATTGGTACATTTTCTAACAGTAATTACATATAATTTGAGGATGGACATATATATCGTAGAATTTAACAACAATAGTAATAATGGCGCATTATACTGTAAATAATTACATATCAGTTAAGGATGGACATTAACAAAAAATACCGAAATACTACAATAACGGCATCAGATAATCTGCTTACGACGTTTAAGAGCCAAATTAACAAACGACGAAAGGTTTTTTATGTTGTCTTTTTCGTCACTGTTGACAACTGTGTGAAATTTGTCATATTTGGGCGGATGTGATAGTAACTTCCTAATGTGTTACATCGTATATCGTTAAAAAAATGTACATTTGCAAATAAAATTAAAATCATCTCCAATGTCACCTGATACACATACTCTCTCATTCCTTTCACGCCTCTCCCGTCCATATCTAAGATACAGTGTGATGAAACACGCATTTTAGTTATTTGCCTTCTTACATTTAAAGAGGTTAAAATTGAAAGGTACTGCTCGTACCCAAATATTGGCTTTAAATATTTATATAAGTTATTTAATACATTATTATTTTCAGACCTGAATTCCAATTTTGTAAGAATACATCGATGATCCTTTGCTTAAAAACAGACACAAATTGTTTATTTACTGCGTCTGGATAGTCAAAAACGTCCCCAAAACAATATTCTATAAACACTGCCTTTAATTTATACACCCAATGTTTACGAACCTCTAAACATTTTTTATGGATTCTTGATAGACAGTTTGCAAGATAATATCTTTTGTCTGTAAAAGGTAAATCCAATATTTAACAATTCGTACATATCTACTTATGTAAAGAGGATAGCGACCTAGTTCTCCATATACAGCGGCATTACTGGTGCTCTTCTTTACTCCTAATATAGATTTACAAAAAGTTAAATGTACTTGTTCTACATCTTTTGATTTGGTAAATCCCCTAATGGGGCATGCATAATTCAGTATTGATCCTATAAAAGAATCCAATAATTGAAGTGATACGTCGGGTTTTACTTCCAAAGATTTTATATTACTGAGTAGAACGTACATCGATTTCATAGCCTTACCAGCAAGGGCCTACNCCCCCGAGATATACTGTAATTCGTTTCATCCGACTTTGAACTGTATTTTATAGCCATACGATGAGTTCACCTGGCGATTTAGACGAGATCCCGGCCATTGTTGTCGATAACGGGTCCGGTTACTGTAAAGCAGGGTTTGCCTGTGAAGACGAACCAAGAGTAGTATTTCAATCCATAGTGGGCAAGCGCAAGCATGAAAACCGTATGGCATGTCTGCCCCTCAGGGACTTTTACGTGGGGGACACGGCCCAGAGTAAGAGGGGCATTTTGACGTTATCTTACCCCATACAGAACGGCATAGTCACAAACTGGGACGATATGGAGAAAATATGGCAGCACACGTTTAGTAATGAGCTTCGAATTAAGCCCGAAGAACATCCGGTCTTGATGTCGGAGATTCCACTCAACCCGGACGCGAATCGAGAGAAAATGACTGAAGTCATGTTTGAAACGTTTCAGACGCCAGCGTTTTACGTGGCAATTCAAGCGATTCTGTCCGTGTATGCGTTCGGCCGTGGGGTAGGGTTGGTGTACGATGCAGGGGACGGTACTTCACATGTCGTCGCCGTGTATGAAGGATACACCCTTCCGCACGCCACGCAGAGAATGAACTTGGCCGGAAGTCACGTGACAGCATATCTCGCGAGACTTCTTCACGAGCGTGGTTATAATTTAACAACGTCAGCGGAAATGGAAATCGTGCGAGACATGAAAGAGCAGCTCGGGTACGTTGCTGTTGATTTTGAAAGCGAGATGCGTAAATCCAAGACTAGTTGTCAGTGCGAGAGGACGTACACTTTGCCCGATGGAACGGACATCTCTTTGGGAAACGAGCGGTTCCGGTGTGCAGAGAGTATATTTAACCCGAGCCTTATCGGCATGGAGGGCCGTGGAGCCCATCAGATGCTCTTTGAATATATACAACAATGTGACATTGACCTCAAGTCCATGTTATACAACAATATCATTATATCTGGTGGAACGACCATGTTCCCTGGGTTTGCTGAGCGCTTGAAAAAGGAAATGAAACAACTCGCTCCAGCGACTCGGGTTGTGAACGTTGTGGAATGGCCGGAGAGGAAGTACTCTGTGTGGATTGGCGGATCTATCCTAGCTTCATTGTCGTCGTTTCAAAGCTGGTGGATTACAAAACAAGACTATGAGGAGCATGGTCCGAGGATAGTTCATAGGAAATGTATAAGGTGTCAGGATCCGAAATCGATAGCCTTATAGTGTCAAACGGTACCCCGGTGGCTAGGATGTGGGATGTCGCGGGTTGATCCCCGAACGTATCAAAACAAAAACTATGAAACAAAGGATATAATCGTTTGCTTCAATGGCATACTGGGTCATTAGGATAGAGCTAAAACTTAAAAGCCAGCTCCTGTTTTAACTCTTTACCAAACGACAGAGTTCGCACGGTCCAAAATTGAAAGAGGTTGCAGACGTTAATTTCAATGGAAAGAGGTTGCAGACGATAATTTCAAAGATAAAAGAAAATGAAAAATTGCTGTTTAAGGGTAAAAATCATTGTGGGAAAAGGAGAAATTGCTAATCTTTAGCAATTTCTCATTTTGCCACAATGATTTCTAGATTCGTCTGCATCAAACTCGCAAAATCTAACCTTGATAAAGGTATAACGGGTTGGGATCCAGGAAGCATGTATATGATGAGAGTCTTCGCAACATAACCGATATTTTGGTGATAATGGCGTAAACCTCATTCAAATAAAAAAAAGAGTAAAAACAGTGTTCGTCGTTTCGTTTCTATGTTGCTATATATCGTATTTGTCATTTGAAAATGATTAGGCATCTAGATAATGGGGAAAAACAATATTTACAACTAAACCACACCTTTATTGTTCAATAAACCTCATGTTGTTTGTGGTCTTTAGAATCGTCTCATAGAAATTCTAATGACTTCACATAACATCTGATTTGTGTAAGATTGTTTATGTGAATATATACGTGTGTGTATATATGTGTGTGTATATATATGAAAAGCTTAACATGTAAAATATCAAATATGTATGCATTTTAAGAAAATGTATGCAATTGGTGTAAACGGCAAGTTGAAATCATTCATTTTAGCAAACTAAATGAAACATTTCAAAATACTTTTTTGTTTGCAAAGTATTTAAAATCGGTTGGTTTACCAACAAACAAACATTAAAAGCATTGTATAGATCTTTGAAATAAGGAAATTCGGCTGCCAAAAAAATCCAGTAGGCACCAAGGTTTTCTACATTATCACTCATAACATATCCCAAATAATAAGAATTAAGACATAAAAAGGTAAATTTCGCTACAGAAAATTAAGAGCCAGAGGGAGTTCTGTTTAGGGCTTTGTTTTATAATTGATTCAATGCACATCTTTCACTTAAGATCGCTGATGAAAAATGACAATATCACATCCACACACCACTTTTAATTATAATTAAATTATTATGTTTTATTATTTTTGAAATATCATTTATTAAAGTATAACTATAAGAAAGAATACGGCTAATTTATAGTTTTGTTTTGTGGAATTGTCATCGTTTAGTCTTCCGACCACCTTTTAGTCATTTATTCTTATGCTAATAACTTATTCGTATTTTTAAAAAGAGGAAATTATGTTTATGAATATACATTTATTGGTACTTAATATTGATATATTTGCACTATTATTTAGGTGTTTTAATATTTATTTTGGATTTTCTCATCGATTTCTGGAGTAAACACATACCTGAATCCATATGTTTTACGCTACTATAACCAGTGCTTTTGCCAACCAGTCAGTGCGCATGCGCGGAAAATCCCGAATGTAAACAATAACAATCAACTGTTCTATTGCTATGGTAAGATAAGTAATTAAGTTACCAATAATGACAACCATTTTCGTGTGTTAAACCTGTCTCCTTATAGCAGACGTCAGGATCACACGAAGAGGTTAAAAGTTAAATATGGCTATAAAACAGCTTGTTCGGGCTGTAACGTTTTCGTTCATCATTCATTTTAAGACAACTTTCCACAAATGAAAGCCATGGCGAAATTGAGTGTGCGTGTATCACCTGTCTCATGACCTCAAAGGTCAAGATCACACTTTGAGGTCAGAAGGCAAACTTTGCCATAACAGCTTTTGTTTCACATAAGCGGAGTATTGAGACAAAAGAAGAAGGTACCCGTGCCCTAGGGGCAAATGTCTTGTTCATTAAGGTTTATCATATTGTTATCTTCCTAAGTTCGTGCCTTCTATCAGGTCAAGTCTTCAACAATTGGTGTCCGTGACTTCCGGTGAGCGCTGCAGGGCCATCTTGATCCTCTTGTCATGAATAAAGTATCTTGTCCAGTTCGGCAGGAAATTCAATCAAAGAAAATGCGTTTTAACAGTTAAAAGCGACGCTTGTTTTGTAATAAACAGTAACCGATCAAATGATGTTTGCTTTCCAGACTTCATTCGGGGAAGTGTTCAAAGAGAAGTGTAAACAACTCTGTCTCGCTAATGGCGGGGGAGAAATGCCTGGTGGACTAGTATTAGTCTACCAGTTCACTTCAGAAACGGCCTCTGTCGACATACGGAAGAAATGTCCGTGTGATTTCATTGGTTATTAGCTGGCTCAAAAATATTAATGAAAACGACGTTTTGTAAGCCAGTTCCCTTATGGTATATAAAGTAGTGCCAACGGAATACATACCGTTGATTACGTCCCTAATGGTATATAAAAGTAGTGCCAACGGAATACATACCGTTGATTACGTCCCTTATGGTATATAAAGTAGTACCAACAGAATATATGCCGTTACTAACGTCCCTTATGGTATATAAAGTAGTGCCAATGGAATCTATACCGTTGATTACGTCCCGTATGGTATATACAGTAGTGCCAACGGAATATATACCGTTGATTGCGTCCCTTATGGTATATGATGTAGTGCCAACGGAATATATACCGTTGACTCCCTTTGCGGAGTAGCCTTTTCCTTTTGAGGGCAGGACAATCAGACATGAATTGTCTTTAAATTGTCTACACATGCACATTAAGGTCTCATTGGCCACCGTGCATTGGTCTATTTGGATCAAAATTACTTTGGCGAATACCCGGGCAGCCGGGGGTAAATTTGATCTACTTTGGCCAAAAAATTAATGTTTCCCCACGAAAGGTCACAGGGGCCGGTCAGCACATAAGGTAGTCGTGAATACTTGGCGAGGACCTGTACATTAACTCTGACATACACACACATATATACCGTTGATTAGGTCGATAGTACACATAACAACGGCTACACCTTAACAATAGACGACTTTATTTACAGATTATCATTACAATTTCAAGTAATCATTCACTGAAACAAAAACAAGCGAATGGATGTTGAAATATTTTCGTTGGACCAATTTTAAGCCATTTTTAGGGTGCATAGGACAGGTTGACAAAAGGCACTAGTTTCATCATTTAGACGAAATCTTGGTCAAAAATCACATAAAAAGCTTAGTAAGAAACGTGTTCTTTTGAAACAAACCTAATCTTGATTTTAAATTGTAGATACGCGAAAACTATACTATACTCAGTACTGATACATCATGTACTCCTGTTAATTATAAGATATACAACATCTAACACAAAACATACCATACATAAAGTAGAACATCAGTCAATGCCTAAATAAGTGCAATACATGTATGTGTTACTCTTGGTAAATGAAGTTCTATAACAAAAGTAAATAGACGTTATTTAACTGTGGCGAATCGTTATAATATCTATGAACTGTGCGAAGTTATAACCAGTATAAAACTGACAATCCTTGTGACGTAAGCAATTAACGTTTACTTATAAAAATAGCAGTGGATATGAAGCTGTAAAAATAACTGCAAAGCAATTTTCTATTTTCAACAAAAAATAATACTATGTGTAGAAAACGAACATGAGAAGGTCAATATTTACAAGATCTGAATGATATAAAAAAAAAAGTAACAACACGCAACTTTAATTCAAAGACATACCAAAAACTTCATGATAACTAGGGATCTGAACAACATAGAATCCATCAAAACAGTTTTAAACCAACCATTAGAGTGAATATAACATAGAGGACGAAAGTTTAAACAGATATTCACACCGAACAAAATGAATACGCAAAATGTGCATGACTTACCGTTTTTTTAGTATATCGAGAAACGCAATGCCGCATCTCTTTTACTTTTTGATTTGGCCAGTAATTTTCAAAACCTGGGTTGGAAAGCTACGCCTAAAAAAGGCACATACCATATGCAAAAAAAACTACAGTCGTATAATATGTACCGATTCAAACTGAGGTCACAAATATAGCACTTTAAAATTGAGATAAAGAGTAGGTAAGGCCTATTCAAACGTTTTCATATCAATAAACGTGTACATTAATTGGCCTTTTGTGAAATGTTTTGACTATCAGTGATCAATTACCATATATCTGGCCCCTGAAGTCGTGCGCTGGCTCTTTATATACCTTTGTGTAAATGTACATTGACTGCACAATCAAATCCTCAGTGTTTATATTTGGTTCCTGCTTACGTGTGAAATAATGCTAGTATCCAAGTTTCGGTTCCGTGATGGAGTACCCCTTATTAATGTTTCCCTGATTCATGTTTTCGTACGTGTGCTCCGTAATCGGTTTAGTGTCAATCTCCTCGTAAATAGGCGGTTCTTCTTCGTGTGACGTCACGCCCAATTCGTCGCAATGGTTGATTTCGTCGTACGAGGGCGGATTTAGGGGCGGAGCATAATCGGGGAGGTTGGGAAATTTGACGTCATTGACGTACGTGTTGGTGACACCACGTGGTGTACAGATTGCGTAAATGGAGTTAACAAAGTTGGGTGTTTGGCGTTCTGTTGTAGGGGTGTTTCTGTGACTTTGTTGTCGAATTCGGACGGCCAGGCAGATGCAAACACTCAGAGCCACGATTAATCCAATTGAAGATCCCACTGAGAAAAATGAAAATGTGTAAAACGGAGTACACGCTTTCTTTAACATTTAAAAGATTTTGGATGACTATGGAGCATTTAACACAATAAATGCACACCTTAAACTCTTAAAAGAAACATGATTTTCTAACTTTACAGCGTTATGCATTCCGCGTCACATAACTACAAACCTTTTCCACAAATTTTAAGCATGTACACAATTCATATTAATCACCTGCTGAATATATTTAAACCTCTGACAGCTTAAACAAAATTGCATTACATTGAACATTAATGATCGACACGTTTTTTATAAAGATGTATCATAAAACAAATGTCATTTTACTCACGAATTATTCCGATAGACATTGGCTCCTCCTTTCTGGCTCTGAGCTCGGATGGCATGTTGGTCTCACTCATATCTGAAGCAACAGTGCTTTAAATCAATGGGTCTTTCTAGAGAAGCAAATGTTAAGTAGTGTGTTTTCATTCGAAGCCAGCTAAATGATATAAATCGTTGCATTCTCATTTCTGACAGTTAAATTATGTGAATTGGTTCTGTCATTCGTTTAGCAATCTCAATACCTTATATTGAAGCTCATCATAGCATTCCAAAAAATTGTAAACTTTCAGGTTTGCTTAGATGAATAAAATGTGTAATAACTTTATATTGTTTCATATATTTAAAATCAAATGTTTACAATGCAAGTATTTTAGGAGGTATCACACTGATACATTTATATGTATTAAATATGCGTCCAACTTTACTATAGGCAAAGTAACGCTCAATTGGTCTTTGTCGGCTGAGGTATTACTTAAAAGTAACCCGGGTACTTTTAAGTATACTACCCCGGGTACAGAAAATACGCTTAAAGGGATCGACCATACTCTGGGGTACTTTTGTATATATTTTCCGTTCCCCGGGTACTATGTAGTATACTTAAGAGAACCTGGGGTACTTTTAAGTAGTACATGAGCCGACAAAGACCAATCGAGCCAAAGTAATGACATACTTTCGTCAAACACTCGCACAATGAAGGCGCATATAGCCTGGTTTTTATCGTAGTCCCAAGCAGTGATGCTAACTGAGTAGGCGCCGACCGACAAGAGCGTGTTACGGATGACGTCACCATCGATGGCCAATCGGTAAATTCCGACATTGTCCATCACCTCGGGATCTTGCCACGTGACCTTCTCGCTGTTCAACGCGTATATTTCCGTAGGACATGACGTGAACTTTGGCGGGAAAGGGTCTTTAACAAAAAGTATAATGCTTAAACTATATAACGCTTAAACTGCCATGTGTACTATCCAAAAGATGAATTCGATAATGACAATAAATGCATTATCACTATTGATTTCCGCCAGTTGTCGGCATGCATTAACATTTTCATAATTTTATGACACGTTTGTGTATTTAAATAACATAACAATATTTTATTATGCTTCCGGTAAACCAACTCTTCAAACAAACATTAATTCGTAGTTATTCGATAACATTGGTTATAACTTATAACTGAAATACGATTGCAATAAACATGAAGAACTTAGTTAGGCATTGAAATACATTTATATTAGGGATGCTTAAAAACGTACACTATACCAATTCAGTAAGATATTTCCATAGACGAACGTTTGAATTGTATAAAACAATATATTTATCCATTAGATCTAATAATTTAATATAAATTATTTTATAACAATATATAATTGTATCCTTGACCAAATTAAATTCCTTATTTGTGTGCCTACCTCTGACGATCACTTGAAACTGGCATTCAGCCCGACGTCCGAACTGATCACAGCTTGAGAATGCCGTCACTATGTGCACGTTCTTTCTCACGTCGACAGAACGGCTATGAACAAACTGTTCATCGCTGTACGTCACCTATAACATATATTGGATCATGTTTGAAAGCTGTGATTTGAAAACTGATTTTGAACTTATGTTCACGTATAAGCCACTAGTATGTAGCTGCATAATGCAAGTTTGATGGAAACGGTCTAATCATGCTCAGTGGAAATATTGCATGGTGATGATTTTGGAAATGCAATAAACCAATTTGGTCACAACGAAAGCCCATCATGAATTTATCGTCAGGTAAGAGCAATAACTGAACATATTAACCCTTTCCCACCCAGAAGCAAAGTGGAAATGGCTTTATGCAACCAGCATAAAACCAGAACAGCCTGCGAGTTACGTACAGTCGGTTTTATGCTGTTTGCTTCTCATGAAGCCTTTTAAACTTGAATCTAGTAAGAAAGGTCTTAAATTTAATTAGATTTTTAAGGAAATTAAACGTGTCAAAGTAATTATCTGAGTGGTAAAAGGTTTAAGTCAAAACATAGGCACAAACTCGAACAATTGTGACGTTATATGGTTTAAATAAGTCTTTGCCGAACTAAACCAACTGAGATTGAGAGGGTTTTGTGTGTACAGCACCGTACCTCCAGCTCCATGCCGTACATGTCAACGGCATTCAGACCAATGGAGGGCAGCGATGTGGGACCGCCTTCTTCCCTGACGTCAACGGCAATGAACCGATTGGGACAGTTGGTAAATCTCGGAGCTGTAGCAGCAAAACCATTCATAAAATATATTTCTGACATGCGTTTGGACGTTTTAGATTGCATGATTTTATGTGTATATCTGATCAATATCTGCAACAAGCCATATGATTACAACTATTTGTAGGAATGATATCAGTTTATGGATTTATGTTACAGCTACGTATAAGTTCATTGATGAATATTTCAGCTTTGTAACAGTTCATTGATTAATGTTACAGCTTCGTATCAGTTCATTGATTAATGTTACAGCTTTGAATCAGTTTATTGATTAATGTTACAGAATCGTATCAGTTCACTGATTAATGATACAGCTTCGTATCAGTTCATTGATTAATGTTACGGCCTAGTATCAGTTTATTGATTGATGTTACAGCTTTGCCTCGGTTAATTGATTAATGTTACAGAATCGTATTAGTTCATTGATTAATGTTACAGCTTCGTATCAGTTGATTGCTGAATGTTACAGCTTCGTATCAGTTGATTGATAAATGTAACAGACTCGTATCAGTTCATTTATTAATGTTACAGAATCGTATCAGTTCATTGATTTATGTGACAGCTTCGTATCAGTTGATTGATTTATGTTACAGCTTCGTATCAGTTGATTGATTAATGTTACAGCTTCGTATCAGCTCATTGATAAATGTTACAGCTTCATATTGGTTCATTGATTAATTTTACAGCTTCGTAATGCGAATTGATGACGCGTTGATGAAAGTAATTAAATATAAACATATTCAAGTTAAAACACACCTTCTCCATCTAACACATTGGTACCTGGAAATAAACAAATAAGTAAGTTATTGTAATGTGTTGATGTAATTTAATAAACACAGATAGATGAAACGTTTGCAAAAAATGTTCTTAACCGTTTAAATACACAAAGGCAAACGCGTCAATAGCAAAAATAAATTATAAACTATTAATCTGTATAAATCCATGGAACAAGGAAAAACGAAATCATGTCAAACGCAGAATCGTTCTAAATTACCTGGGCATATTTTGCAACAATGCCCTTGCACCCGTATTGCGGTATGGCCGTCAGGACATTGTACCGGTGGGCACTGCATCGTGTTGCACTTCAAAACTCCCCATGCCTGACACACGCATCTCTAAATAATTCAATAATGGAACTGCATTGCAAGTTAAACACCGGAATATTGTTTGAAAGTCTTAGTCTCAAAATTATACATTGAAAGCACACACAGTTTAGAAAACCAAAAATAGTATTATTCACTGCAATAGGGATGCACAAATTCTTCCCATTGCATGTACATACGTTCTGTACATACTTTTATTATTCAATTATAATTATGTATTATTTCTTCATATTTAAATACAAAAAAAGAATGAATACATTGTATGTGTACTGTATTTGATCACTCGCATGTCAAGTTAAGAACAACAACATATTTCTGCCTATATTATTCACAATTACTCGGTACAATATGCATTTAAGATCTATCCAACATGTTAGTTAATGAATCTATGGTATATTGTTCATGTTCTACATTAAATCATTATGTTTTAGTTTTCAAAGATCAAAATACCTCGCAAGCCGATGGCGAAAACATTTCACCGGGTTTATAAGAGCGGCCATCGGCATAGCAAGACATGTTTTCTGGTTTTCTGCAAACACCTTTGCATCCGTAAAAGCAACATATGCCGTTACCATAGCAATCTTTGTCGCAACGACAATCACCAGCCTCGTCCTTGCATTCTCGTTCAATCATTGGGCACTGGTAATTGACCCCTGAGAAAAAAGTGAAACATACTCGAAATGTTTATAATGCAAGTATACTCATGGATTAATGCAGATATCATTTCTAGATAAATGTGTTATACATTAACGAACATAAGTGTTTTTGTGTGTATTAATGCACATGTTTTATTTTCGTGTTCATTCTTATACATTTGAAAGTGTTGTTTTGCAGGGAAGTGGCACTGTTTGCCACCTATGCATTTTGATTCAATGTATACACGTAAATTCTAATTATAATTCGTAATAAACTTAAATCTACTGTTGTATCATTATGAACAAGACACTTACTGTATTGGCAACGGTTTCCTTGGTGACTAGCCGGGCAATCACACCGGGCTTGTACTCCATCCAATTGGCAGCGACCACCGTTCAAGCAGGTTTCATAGCATTCGACTGAAACGTCAATGTGTTGAAAATAACAATTTAATAATATGTTACGTATTCAAAAATATTCAATCAATGATTAGTCCAAATACATCGAGCATATTTATAAATATACAACAATTTATATGCAATGGTTTAAAGTCTTTAATGTCGCATACAATTCCAGTGAATAAGTTGATTGCTTGAACAAAAAACTTTATTAAGGGCTCCTGTTAAATTGTGCGTGTTTTTGTTTAATAAACTAGTATTATTGAGTAAGCGTTATATATGAGCTGACAATGGAAACAGATGCCTTTACTCCGGTCTCACATATAAAGATAGCATTGATTTTCGCAGCTGAATTAGAGCGAATACAGAATACTACAGCGTGGCATGTTCCATAAATCTGTGGCATATTTTTTCCCATGTTGTACATACAGAAGAAAAAAATCATGTTAGGTAAGGATTAAACGCCGATACTCAGTTTGTCCCAATTGGCATAAATAATGTGATCCGAATTGTGGATGTTAACGGCTACATGAGATTGTATGTGGTACCACTGCGAAAGTCATATAAGATGAGTTACAGGTAATATCGATAACTTCTGGTTTATATAGATTAATAACATAAACAGTATTTTTCTATGAAAATAACAACAACAGAATTCAACAACAGCAGCGTGAAAATGAAAGCAGTTATTTAATTTCTGTTTTCATTTAGGCATCGGTTCATTGCCTTCTCAAAACCTCAAAGACATAATACAAAGCAAAAAGGTATTCAGAAGTATATGCGGGTGTATACAGACCAAATGTATTCAAACGTATATACGGGTATATACAGAGCATATTTATACAAAAAACAAAACTATAAACATGTATATACATGTACCAGTTTCACACTGCTCCCCCGAGAACCTGCTGGAGCTGCAGACACAGACCGGTCGCTCAGCAACCACCTCGCAACGTCCACCATTGAGACAGGGCTTCTGGCAAATTGCTGGAATACATTGTATACAATAACATAGTTACAAACAAGGCATGCATTACCTATATCACTGCCGGCTGAATTCTGGCTTACAACTAGAATTGCGTTATATTATACAATAAAGTTAGTTAATTTGTCTTTACGTGTATTATACATGAAATCTTAAATACTATAGTACATGTATACGAAATGTTTTTACAAAAATGCTTTTACTCGTACTAGTATCCATGCCAAAACTCGCAGTCTGGCTGAATTTACATGTAGATTATCGATTTTAATTTTACGAGTGATCATATAAAATATTATTTTCTGTGATCTCGGGTGAATAAAAATCGATAATCTACCGAACAAAATATTTTCATTAAATCCTTTTGTCCAAAGTTTATTTACATTTAAACAAAGTTCAGTGGGCTTTTTTCTCTGGAATAACAACGTCATGGCGTCTAATTTGACGTCAATTCACAGTAAAACAGTGGAAAATGTTTGAAACACTGAATTATGGTCTTTAAATCACTGATATAATGCATTTATTTATTTTACCCTACAACCACAATACAGTTGACCGTTGTTTGCATAACATAAACGTTAAATCTTTGTCAATTGCATACATCGAATTTCACTTACGTTCTTCACATGTTGACCCTGTAAACCCTTGCAGACACGAACACTTGCTTCCTTCAGGAATCCCGCCATTATCACAGCGCTTCGGCAAGTCACGTGTAGAACCAGCTATAAATTAAACATATAGTTTTACTACAGTCCAACCTGAGAAAAGCGGCCAGTCAAGGGAAATGGCCGAAGTGACCGTTGTATACCATATGAATCTCTAAAAGTATATGTGATTGAATGCGAAATAAGCCAACCACACCTTTGACGCACTGTTGGTTTTCATCTTGATCATAGCCGGGGCAGCATCCGCGGTTACTGCACGTGAAGACTGGACAAGGCATTTGCTTGGTCGCAAATTGCAGTCTGAAAAACAGATTTGAGTAACGAAAACACGTCGTAGCATGACTCGTTTTTGTCATGTTTTCACGTTGCGTATATTCCGTTCAATATTTTTTCCTATAAGAGCTGCTTGTTTGTGAGAATTGATTGCAGTAAACAGTGAGAACGATTTCCGTGATCTAATCAAAATAACATGTTTCGTAATTCGAATTAAAAGCTGCGAATGTAAAACAATCATAGTTAAATAGAATGGCTAAACGACAGAATATTTGTGAAATGAGATATGCCGGTAAATATATCTTGTTGTGTTAAATTTCTTGTTAGTAACAATTGAAGATCTTTCATATTAATGGGACTGTAAACCACGAATTTAAGAACTCTTCTTTTTTCGTCATTCGTGGTTTACAGTCCCTTTAAACCTAGAATCAGCGATCAGTGAACTGCTCTTTAACAATACAAACGCAATATATGAAACATAATAATTAGAATAAATATGTTGTATTGGGTATATTAACTTACATGCATACATCCCGAAAATCTGGGTGACATCCAGATATGTATGTCACAAGGCACGTGCTGTTCTCGATCTTGAGCTCGAAGCACTCGTGCGTGTCCGGGTTCTGTGAGGGACACATCGCGTTGTTCAAGGGTCTCCATTTTCTACCCCATCTTAAACCCAAGGATATTATATGCATGAAGTGGGGAGCCTTTTAACAAGGATGGGCGATTTGTCAGCATTATACCAGGACCATGTTGATGCACGACCAATACAACAAGTTCCGTCGCAACGGTAATTTTAGTTATGTCTTTATACAGATTTAAGTTGTCAATTGCTATATTTTGAAGAAATGCTTCAATCAGGTTTCTCTGTTGTGGGTGCAGTTGATATTTTTTTCTCATTATATCATGTAAATTAGGTATATTTTAAAATTGTTGTATCGTTAGTTCGTAATCATAGTTTATATTGTGCTATAAAATACAATGATGCACACATAACAAATGGAACACGTATATGCTGACTATTTTATATACGAAAATGCTATCATTTCATGTGCATATTATGTTTGTTATGTATTTGACGCTGGCTGCAGTTTGGACAAAGGGCGTTATGTTACACATAACACCGCATTATCGTATTTGCATGTAGGCTAAATGACATTTTCAAAAATAGAAGCAATGTGCGATAAACGTGAATGATAGCAATTTGATGTGTGATAATTGCAAGCAGATTATTTTGTTGGAATAGCGGGGAAATAAAGTTTTCAAAATTAACAAACACGATTTATTTGTTTGTTTTCATTTAAATAAAACAAACCCTATACCAACCTCTGAACAGTTGAGGAATGACAGGACGTTCAAAAGCGCATGAAATTTTTCAAACATTGCAATTTGTCCCCTGCTTGCAAGAATTTTCCATTAGCAAAGGTGCGAAACAAAGGCTGATAGCCCTGTCATGCTTTCAAGGCACGATACGCCAACATCATTGACGCGTACCTTTCAGTTGGCTAGTGGCAAATTACTGCTAAACGTTCAAGTTGATCTAAAGTGCTACCTCAATAAGAATATCTTTGAAAACTTTCCGAGGTTGGGATTCATTCGCTTAATATACGTTTTCATGAAAACCAAAGATATATATGAATAGATATTTGATACACACAGACGAGCGCACACGCACATTTCAACAAATACAACAATTAAAAATGTTCTTTATGCACTCTTTTAAAGAAAAAAAGTTACCTTAACTTTTAGAATTGTAATTTTCTTAAAATAGAAATGCTGTCAACTGAGCAGGTGTGAGCAAGTATATTCATCAATAATGCAGAAGTTACTCTGTGTTTTATTGATAAACAACGATGAATAATTGAAGAGCATCTACCGGTACACCACGCTCCAGAATTGATCACCAACTGTAGCGGCCAGGATTAAGTAGGCGTATATAGATCTCGGCAACACATGGCGCCTTTTATACTAATTACGTCACGACTCACAAACAACAACACATGCTTATTCCTTAAACTGTAAATTTATCTTTCTTCGAAATGATTTATGTTTTGTATTTACTTCATGCTGTTATTGTATATGTATGCAAATGACAACGAGCTTAAAATGCTAAAATCTGAATAAACTATTCTGTTATGTTCTGTATTATACTCAACAATAATAATAATATACATCTACTTTCAAGAGCCATATATGTAAAAAGACTAAGTTTAGGTTAATTTAAATATGTTATATCTTGATTATAATTATCTAAAAGCAATACAATTTAAATTGGATTTTGTTTTCTCCTTAGTATACTGGCTTTAGTGGTTTTATTTTGTCCAATTTCTCCTTTTTATTTTGTCCAAAGTCTCCTCTGTGTAATAGTTGTATTTGTTCCCGTGAAAGTCGTTACTCGACATGATCACAAATAATGCGACAAATAAATGACATTACTTATAAAGATAGTAAATTTAAATGTATATTGTTTTATAAAAAAAAATGTTTAATATCATATTACTAAAAAAGTTTTTTTTCAGCGGCAAATTGTAACCGTACAATATGATCCGAGATGTGCAACACCGTTTGATTTGGGTATGTAGTAGGAGATCACAGTGCAAATATAGTATACAAAAACGCAGCTTAAGTAGCATTTGAGTATAATGTTTTTTTTGTTTCTTGGTGAAAAGACATACGCTAAACCCCTTTAACAAGTTTCAAGTTTCAAATTTTGTATTGGAACATCGGCAAAACGCTTTTGACCATTTAATAATAAGTAAACAAAATGCAGTCAAAGTCCATCAGTACAATACAAATACAATCAAGTTAATAAACATAAACAACAATGGAAAGAATAACTGAACAACATTCGACAAAAGAAATTCTTGTTACGTTAACATGTATTCGTTATAAATACGCCAACGGATGTATATAATATAAAACTTTTCTTTTTAAGTATACGGACAGCATATTTGAATGTTCTCAAAACAACTGCTATTGTTTATTCAAGCATTTGAAGTCAATGGACCAATTTAAGAGACATTTTCCAGCTGCTATATAGAAAATCAATGAGTTGGCGACGCCCATATCTTGTTTCATAAATCGATGTGTTTGTTTTAGTTTTCATTATCAATACATCTAAATGATAGTTGATACATACACTTGTTTATGTGAATATGTTTTTATATGGGGTATGTAAATCAATATTAAGTACGTTTTATAGTTGAAGCACCAAATACTTCTTCATTAATTATTATGTAGTATGTGACGTTTTCTTTATACTTTCATAATTAAATTGTTATAGCAATTAAATATAGATACGTGCTGTTGTAAATGAGACTCTTTTAGACTTTTCCCCTTTATGCGCATACTTTTATAAGTAATTCTTAATATTTAATTACTACAAATGATTGTTAGAAATTATGATTTAAAATAAATGTAAAAACTAATGAAAAACTACACATGATCACAACAACCTGGTAGTGAAATATCCAACTTTTTTATATTCAAAAAGGTCTATAGCAATAATTTGTATTGTTTAAGTACTATCCCTAAAGCGTATAGAAAAAAAGGTTAAAAAACAAAAAGCTTTATTTCGGGACGTTTTGGGAGTAGGTTTAGTTACAGCCACACTTGCATATTTGGAGGTTCCCGCATTTAAGGGTAACACGTTGAAGAAAACATGTGTTCATTCTAAATCCGTACACGTTTCTCTGAGTGAATTTAAATATATTCACCAACCGAAATAACCCCTTACACAAATTCATGCCTAAGTTAACGCTTCTTAAATCATATGTCAAATAGTTCAGATTTCCAGATTTCAAAAGTTAACGAAAATTATAATTTTTTATGCTTCTTTTATATATGAAACAAGCAAATTCGTTCAATTGATATCCCCCGCCAATTTCAAACTTGTGTGACAGACGGACGGACGGAATGACGGACGGACGGAATGACGGACGGAAGTAATAACCGACGGACCGACGAACAACTCCAATTCTATATCCCTCCGACTTGGGGGGGGGGGGTTAAACGTATAAGCAGAAAGCTTAACCAAAATACAGGTGAGCATACAAGACGCTGTTGTCTTCGTTTATGGTTCCTTCATATTGGCGACCACGCCCTAAGAACAATACTTTCTAAATCATTCGACGTGAAAGTTGCGTCCAGCGTAATAAACAGAAGATTAAAATACGACAAACAACTACCTTACCCGTGCGCATTTGTAACTCCACTTAATGCCAAAAACACATAAAAATAAAACGGCGTCGTTGTCATGTTCGTATTGTACTTTAAACTAAGTCATATAATTATAGAAATCTACATGCGACAACGCATTATATGTTCGATAAATGAGTAACACGCGCGAACATCTGTCGCCTCTGTCAGCGTAAGGCTGTGTTACATTAGCCCCCGGATGCTGAAACTACATTGATACCTTTTCCGATATCAGTTTTAATCAGTCGTTACCTAGCGACATCAACTCAGGTGAAAATCTTGGAAGCGCCATATTCAGTTCTTGAATAGCAGGTTAATTATCGATTAACTAATGACTGATAGATATATCGTGGTGACTCAGAATAAAAGCATCTGAACAATGCCTTTGATGAGTGAAATTCATCATAATGTCTTTTTCATTTAATTACGATTTTTTTTGTCTCACGGAAAATAAGGTCGCATCAAATCCTACATGATATGCTAAAGAACTGAAAAGAACCATACGATCTGCATGATCATCTCTCCTCTTTGAGAATATATGTTCTGCATAAAAATAATACATAATAATGATGATGATGATGATGATGATGATGATGATGATGATGATGATGATGATGACACTACAAAAACTCATTCTTCGTTTAAACAAAAAATAATTAGAGCATCCTTCGAGCCGACATTATTACTCTACCTTCGACCCAGGGGACCGTTTCAATAAGCTCTCGTAAGTATGTTACGACTCGTAAACCAGTTGCGATTATCGCAACTACCCATTTTGCGTTTCAATAAACTTTCGTAATGTACGATATCGTAGAATTCACTCGTAAGTTTGCGAGACCTAAGTAGCAGTCGTAGTGACGTCGAAACCAAAATGGACGCCTCGTATGTTGTGCGTAGAGGCCGAGTGAGAAGCTTTTGTCTCCATGTTTTTTTATCGACGACATAACAGAGGAAGTAAAAATGTTTTTTTTTTTTATACCTTGATTACTTTCTGAAAAATATTTTACGTTGG
>VMBQ01011651.1:0-22746 GCA_007657795.1 Dreissena rostriformis | reverse complement strand
TTGAGAATCTTGGAGATGAAATACAATTGAGAATCATGGATATGAAATTTACCTGAGAATCATGGAGATGAAATACACTTGAATATCATGGATATGAAATCTACTTGAAAATCATGGACACAAATTTTTCTTGCTAATCATGGAGATGAAATGGACTGTAATATCATTGACATAAAATTTACTTGAAAATCATTGACATGAAATTTACTTGAAAATCAAGGACATGAAATGTACACATTGCACTTGAAAACTGTGAATCTTGGACGTAACTAATCACTTAAGAAACAAACAAAACCTCTTAAGAAACAAGCAAACAGTTAATAGTTGTGTCTAATTTCTGAGCCATTGTTGACATTTAGCTGTTGAAAGTTAATTTGAGATTAATGATATCAACCATTGTGATATTCATGACAATCAATCAACTGTTTAATGGTGTTGAAATTACCTGTTGATATATTTAAAAAAAATATTCATTAACATTACGACTTTAGCTATTACGCATAGCCTACAAACCCATGAAAAATGGCATTTGCACTTTTGTGCTGTGCCGACTTTAGTCAGTCTGCAGAATGTTTACCAGTTGAAGCAAGGGGCAAGCAGTGTGTCACCAGTTGTTTGATGTATTTGATAACTGCATGTCAAACCAATCCAGTGAGCATGCAAACTAGCTGTCTAAATGATATTCTCTTTGCTGGTAGTCACATGTACTCTGCTTTGTGTGAGGCAACATGCACCTCAGGGTTGATTGATCCAGAAAATTTGCCATGTCGTTTGGTTTACAAAAGTAAAACCTGGTATGTAGTACACGAGGGTGTCAAATCTGGTTTCATACAAGGTAACTCTCTCTCCAATGTACACACCAACCATACACTTGGATATGCCTTTAGAGAGGCATGCCTTGAAGCTCGACATAAATGGAAAAAAATTATCATTGTATTCAGTGGTATGTCAGTTGGCATTTATTCTGATGGGGTTCACTTCTATGTATTTGACAGTCATGCACGTGGAAGCAATGGAATGAGTGACCCAGATGGAAAGTGTGTTCTTGGGGTCGTTAAATCAGTTGATGAACTATGTCTTTTTCTTCAATCATTGGCCAGTTCTGTAAACTCAAACACAGACAGTATGCAGTTTGATCTGCACACATTTGAATTCCCAACGAGGTACCGCTTTACCCCATTTAGCATAGAAATTCTTGACAGGCGGCAGGGGTTTACTGTCAAGAGAGTTCAGAAGAGAGTCGCTAAGCAGGATAGGATTTTTCATGTAAAGATGCTTAAACTGATGGATGGGAAGTCCTTCAGGAATGTTGTTGATGATCGGCATGATTCAAGTGGTTGCTCTGAAGTAACTCCGGGTTCGGGAATACAAAACTTACTAGAAGGCAGAAATTTGAGAGTTCTTGTTGATGACTTGCATGTTGACAAGTCACCTGGTGTGTTGGCTGGTTCTAACTATTCACAGGAGGAACTGATTGCATGTTTCACAGCGCTTGTTTCAAGTGGGCCCAATTATGTTTGTACCTGTTGTACTCAGACATTCTTTTCTCATAGCATGAAATCAGTAGATAAGTTGCAACATGACAAAAAAGCTACAATTACTCGTTATCTTACTAACTTGAAAAGTGTAGACGGGTTTGAATGGATTTGTCAAGCCTGTTTTGCGGCTGCTAGTCATCAGAAAATACCTAAATTTTGGGTACATAATGGCCTCAAATTTCCTGATAAACCAACAGAGTTGGACCTTTCGAACTTAGAGGAAAGATTGGTTTGTCCAAGGCTACCATTTATGCAGCTAAGGGAGATGCCTAGGGGCGGACAAATCAATCTGAAAGGTAATATTGTTAATGTACCTGCTGATGTCAACAACACAATTAAATCTTTGCCAAGAATGCTTAATGAAAATGAAACAATTATGTTGAAACTAAAGCGCAAATTGTCGTACAAGCATCATGTTGCTTTTGAAAACATTCGCCCAAATAAAGTATTCAATGCTGCGAGATGGTTAATTGAAAACAGTGTACTGTTCCGAAATGAAGGGATAGTTGTCAATGAAAATTGGCTACAATTTCCACATGAAATACCAGCCTTGAATGAACAATTGGAAGATGATGGAAGTGCTAGTACCAATGAAACAGGTGATGGTTGGACTGAGGATGACAGCTGCAGAGACAGACTTACTGGTAATCTCGATACATGCCTGCAAGCGATGGACTTTCGCGAGTTTAATCAGGTCTTGTCAGTAGCCCCAGGTGAAGCAAATTCTCCAATCAGTATATTTCAGGACATACATTCTGAGGCACTTTCTTTTCCTGTCATATTTTGCGGCAATGCTAGAGTAACGAATGATGATCGTTTTGTGCCTCTGCATTATAGTGAAATCTGCAAATGGGAACTCCGTAATGTTGATAGGCGTGTTGCATTGTGTGTGCCAAACATATTTTTCAAATTGAAGCGCCTACAAATAAAACAGATCAGAGACAAGGTTTCTCTTGCAGTGAGGAAATGTAAAACAAAGGGTGCAACTTTCACTGCTGGTGATATTCTTAGTCCTGGTTTTGTTGAAAAACTTACTATGCAAAATGATGGCTACCGAGTACTTCGCACACTTCGTGGCTCACCACCTTACTGGGAAGCATCTAAGCGTGATGTGTTTGCTATGATTCGTCAGCTTGGCATTCCAACCTGGTTTTGTTCTTTTTCGGCAGCTGAAACCAAATGGGTGGCTTTGTTGAGGTCACTGGCGATGCTGGTGCAAGGAAAAGAGCTTTCCACAGAGCAAATAGATAACCTGACTTGGTCTGACAAATGCCTGTTGATTAAATCTGATCCTGTAACATGTGCTAGATATTTTGACCACAGGGTTCAGAACTTCCTGAAGCATGTTCTTCACCACAAATCGCAGCCTATCGGTGAAATACTTGACTTTTTCTACAGAGTTGAATTTCAGCAGCGTGGGTCCCCGCATATTCATATGGTGATCTGGGTTAACGGTGCACCTGTACATGGAGTATCTTCTGATACAACAATAGCTGCATTTGTTGACAAATATGTTTCATGCTGTAAAGATGATACCATGCCTGAATTGATAAATTACCAGACCCACAGGCATGCCCCAACTTGCAGGAAAAATGGCAAAAGCCTCTGTCGCTTTAACTTCCCGATTCCTCCTATGCCAGAGACTATTGTTCTACAGCCGTTGATAGCTTCTGAAGGGAGTGTTGAAAATGCTGGTATGTATGAACAGGTGTTGACTGTTCTGAATGATACACAGGCTGCAGGTGATGCTTTGTCGTTCGATGATTTTCTTGGAAAGCTTGGTATTGATTACGACACATACCTTCGAGTAATACGATCGTCTTTGACTCGGGCAAAGGTATTTTTGAAACGCTCTGTCTCTGAGAATAGAGTGAATAACTATAATTGCGTACTGTTGAAAAGTTGGCAGGCCAACATGGATATCCAGTATATCCTTGATCCATTTTCATGTGTTTCATACATTGTTTCATACATTTCAAAAGGGCAGAGAGGTCTTTCTAACCTTCTCAGTGATGCATGCAGTGAGGCCCAAGAGATTGATAGTGATGTTAGACAACAGGTTAGGAGAATTGGCAATCAGTTTTTGTCTAGTGTTGAAATAGGAGCACAGGAGGCTGTATATCTGGTCCTTCAAATGCCACTACGTAGGTGTTCAAGGGAAGTGGTGTTCATTGATACAAAGAAGACAAACGATAGAACAGCTCTTATAAAACCTTTGTCTGCTCTGAAAGAACTACCAGCAAATTCCAAAAACGTGGAAATGGACAGTGTCTTGAAAAGGTACAAAAGAAGGCCAAAGGTTATAGAGCTTTTGTGTTATGCTGATTTTGCATCTTGGTATCAGCTATGTCCAAACACTAAAGAAAAAATGCCTATATCTCGTGATGATGGTCAAGAATTGCTTGAAACAGAATATGAACATGACACAGTTGATGAATTGGATGTCGCTGATGAAGAAGTACACTTGGATGTTATACAATTTGCCTGTGGGGTTCAATTGAGAAAGAGAAAGCGTCAAAAGGTCTTATACAGCCACGTCACACCGTTAAGTCAAGATGCGGAAGAACATTACCGGGAAAAGATCATGCTGTATTCACATTGGCGGGATGATGAAACTGATCTACTAGGGACATACCAGTCATTTGAAGAGAGCTTTGATGCCAAGTCAGACGAAATAAAAAGCAATCAATCAAAGTATGAGAAAAACGACGAAACCTTCTATGAGAGCATAAGTGAAGATCTGGAGTCTGAGCAATTGTATTCTGCAGTTCATCCCGAGGCACATCACCAGGAGATGATCGATCAAGAAGAGACCTTGTTGAGATCCGAAATGCATGGTTGTTTTGATCCTGGGCCTTCTGCAGCAGTCGAGAATTATGATCTTGGTGAAGATTTAGGCATAAGCAGAAAACATGCTTGTAGTGGAGTGTTGCCTCAACAAGAAATGGACAATGAAAGGTTTTTGGAGAATGTTCGCAAATTGAATTGTGAACAAAAACGTTTTTTTTACCATATCCTGCACAAAGTCAAATCCAATTCATTACCGTTTTACACTTTCTTGTCCGGAGGTGCTGGCTGTGGCAAGTCCGTTGTCATTCGTTCCATCAACCAGGCTCTTGTGAAGTATTACAATCACAATCATGATGAGGGTCCAGATACTGTTAAAGTGCTGTTGTGTGCCCCCACAGGAAAAGCCGCACACAATATTGGCGGCAGCACAATACATTCTGCTTTTTGCATACCAGCTTCACAAGGTTTTCAGTTCAGACCACTTGATATGCAGCAATTGAATACAATGCGCTCTCGCTATCAGGCTTTGAAAGTTGTCATCATTGATGAAATCTCCATGGTAGGTCGGGAAATGTTAAATTTCATCAACTTAAGATTGCAAGAAGTGCAAGGATGTGCTCGTCCTTTTGGGAGTGTTAGTGTCCTTGCAGTTGGTGATTTGTTTCAGTTGAGACCTGTACAGGATGCTTGGGTTTTTTCACAAGTCTACAAAACGCCACAAATGCAATGTATGGGAACAAACTTGTGGGTAGACCTTTTCGAGTTTTTTGAATTAAAAGAGATTATGAGGCAAAAAGATGATCGTGAATTTGCACTGCTTCTTAATAGGCTGCGGGAAGGGAATCATACAACAGACGATTTAGCTGTACTTGAAAAGAGGCAAGTTCAGAACTTGGCTTTGAGTGATCATGACAAAGACCATCTTCCACATTTGTTTTGCACAAGAGCTGATGTGAATGCCCACAATAGCACTGTCCTAGGCAGTATGCCTGCCTCAGATATTTTTACAATAAAGGCAATTGACACTGTTTCTGGAAATATAGGTAATGCATTGCATGCTAGCATCCTTTCAAAGATACCAGGGGACCCATCAAAAACAATGGGCCTTCATCAAAACCTTGAACTTGGGGTTGGTATGCCAGCTGAGTTATGCTCAAATATAGACACTGCTGATGGTCTTACAAATGGTGCATCTGGCTTGATAAAGCAATTTGACTTCAGGGTTGAAAATTCATCAAGGTGCNATATAATATTTTTTGCATCCATTGCATACTAATACATAAATCACATTTTGTATATCACATGACATATTAGTTTTTATTTTGAACATTTTGCCATTAAAATCAAAATAATCCCCTTCAATAATATAACCACAACGGGCGCATCTAGGGTCATTACATTTGGACACTCTTGGTTCTTGAGATGCAAAGTAAGATTTGGTTAACAGACGTTTTAAATTAGGTGGCTGTCGCTTACATTTTTTTAAGTAAACATTTAGATTAATGTATATATATATTTCAGCGCATTAAACATGTCTATAGTGATCAAACGAGGCAGGAATCGTTTTGTAGTGCGTTCAGCGACTCATTAAAACGGCGTGTATGACAGTTTTGGATCATAAAAATCAGTTCGCGTATTTAATAAGGACCGAAAATAAACTGTTATTAGTAGATTGTATCCAGGTAATCTTGTTGATACTGAAAATGTATGGTTTATCGTGGATAATGAAGCCTCTTATGTTTGCGCGTTGACTCGCAGCTGATGGACGCGTTTATTAAGCAGACGTTGTCATTTTGTTTTCTTTAAATTAAACGTTAAATTGATTATGGTTTGAAAGTAGCTTTTTAAATATGAAAACATAAATTTGCACTCGTTTGGCAATAGAACATCATTTTTAGTTGTTCGTTTGCTTAATGTTAAAAGCAAGTTTTGCAATTCGGTCTGCTCTTAACTACGCTAAGAACGATAACCACCTCATCTGCCTGTGCACAATGATTAGCCTGTTTATACTTCACCACTGGTACAATGCAGACAGTTAGTGTGTGTATGTAATCAATAGTGTTTAACAGCTTGTGCGACGACATTGGCCAGTTTGACATTGAAATCTGTAAATATTGGCTGCGTTCAGGGAAAACGGGGCTTAATGCATGTCAAATAAATGGTGTTCTGTGCACACTGATTAGCCTGTGCAGTGCGCACAAGCTAANCCTCATTCCAAACAATATCAGGTATAGAGTGTGCTGTTTTGTACTTGCCAAATGACATTTTACTATGTTTTGTGTACTGTCCACCAAACATTGCCTCTATTGCAAATTTTTCAGACTTCTTATCTGTGTTTGGAGACAGGGCATCAGCACTTTTTTGTGACTTCCTTAATGATAACATGAAGCTTGTGTTAATGGGTGATTTCAATTTCAATTATCCAGACCGTGGAAGGATTGCGAAACTTTTTAGTGAAGTTCTTGGTTTGAAGCAGCTGATTGATTCTCCAACAACCGAATATGGCAGCTGTCTTGATCACATTTACACCAGTTTGCAAGAAAGTTGCTTGAAGGACTTTGGCGTGTTGGAGACCTACTACTCTGATCATAAGCCGTTATATCTTGCATTTACACAGAGTGAAGTATAGAACCATGCAGCAGCGCTAGCCAAATCTTAACACATTTTGTATATTGTTGTATATATTGGTTTTTGTTTTCTATACCAACTGGAATTGTACAAATAACTACATGTATTTTGTTTTTTATTTTATATCATGCATTTGCCCTGATAGATAACGTGTGTATATTTTAAAAGTCTTGTTGCTAAATATTTCTTGTTTGAATATTTGTTTTTGTGAGTAACAGTGCCAATGCACTCTGATTTATGGATCTTTATACTATTATTATTATTTGCAGATGTCTATTGGACTAGCTTTTGGAAATCGGGCGTCTGGCCCATACAAGACACCTATGAGGGTGTGCATTGTGGCGGTGGATGAAGAGCCGTCCACATTCAGAGGGAAGGATGGCACAGAGCGAAAGGTGTTGGCGTGTGCCGTCAGCGACGGCTGTAAAGTGGTTCGAGTGGTCTGCTATGCGTCCAACCTGTTTGGACGGCTCAAGGTATGTCAACTACCTTATTTGTAACCACGCCAAGCATAAGTTTGCCATGGTTTGTTTCATTGTTGGGAGTCATCTTGCATTCTGTCCGTTTCTTGATCATGTAGGTAACAAAAGATTGCTCAGGCCAAAAAAATGGTTTCGTTTTTTATTTCATTTTGTTAGTCATGTTTGTTTGCCTATCTGTATATTTTTGTAAAAATATTTCTCCAATGTACAGTTTCGCTTGGTTCAAAGTGGCCACATTCTCGGTTAACCCAAAGCTTTGATACTTGCAGTGATGTTGTATTGGATCGCTTATCACATACCCACATCACATGACCTCATTTGAACTTGAATTGACCTCATTTTGGACTTGGACTCATTTTGAAATGGCCAAGTTACTAGTTTGAACTGTTTAATCTGGCATCGATACTACTTGCATAGAAGAAGACAAAATTTGACAAGTGGATTTTGTGACAATGCCATTTTGGCGACATTGCAACGTTCTGTGACAAACACTTGTTAACGCCTAAGTTACATTCCTTTGAGGATATTGACCTTAGTTATTATAAATATCAGATTTGTTGAAGGTCTTATCGTAAATTTAATTTGGACACGCAATACCAGAGACTACAATTATTAGTAATGTCTTTGAATTGTTTGCTACACAAGCAGATTGCAATTTGTTTGTAAATTAAGCTTTATCTTAAAAATTTCAACTTATCAACCCTATCTTTTATTGGCGTAACTAAAATTAACATGTGTCTGTTGTCCAGGTTGGATCATCCATAGCGATGAGAGAAGTCATCCGGAAGACCGATGCACGACAACCGTATATCGTTATGACAGAAAAGTCGAAGGTATTTGCAACGGCTGCTGTAAGCCACCCAGCCAGCCACACGGACGAGGGGACCACCCTTCTCAACCCTCTGCCGGCAGCAGATGTGCCAATAGCAACGGCACTATCATCTCCATCAAAACAGAAAAACAGCGTGGTGGGGAAGATTGTTCAGGTATAACACTCCCAACAATACTTTGCGTTTTAACTCAGGCTGTATGGTATTACATTTATGTCTTGTATTTGAATACATTTGTACAAGAAATTGTACCTTGACTATACAGTTGTTGATATTTAATACAAACATCGAATCTCTGCAATATTTCATTAATTGAATATCCAAATAAGAACTTCCTTACAAAATATAGGTTTTAGTTGTACTTCCTGGCTCTGCAGGTAATACTGGGAAAACCTTGGTTTTAGCAAGTCATTCAGGGTTATAAGAAACATTATCCTTTGCCCAGATAAGCTGATTTCAGGATTTTGCCCGCACAGTGAAAATCCACACAGAGCTGATAGTTTCCAAGCCTAAGTGAACAAGTATGGTGTCCGTCATTGTTATCTGTCGTCCTAGTTTCCAAGCCTAAGTGAACAAGTATGGTGTCCGTCATTGTCATCTGTCGTCCTCAACAATTTCTTTGAACGGCTTCCCTTCCTAAATGGCTTGGCAAAAAATTGATAAAACTTCATAGGAATATTCCTTGCTTAGAACTCTCCTTAAGGTTGTTCTGGTCTGTTGATTAGTTAATTAGGTCATGGGGGTACATACAGGAGTTTCAATAATGTCAATTTAACAATTTTTTCATAGGCCGAAGTCCTATAATTTTTTTTTTTTTTTTGTAGCATCTTTTGGAGGTCCTCTTTCCTCTCAGGTAACCTGTATTATATAAACTAATATAAACATAACTGGCCCCTCAGGTTTCTTATTTATTGCTACTATGCTGTTTTAGGAGGAAGCACCCCGGACCATTCGGGTCAATGATGAAGAGGTCACCATCAAGGTGGTGAAGGTGGAAGACTCCACCTCCAACTGCAATGTCACACTGTGGAGGGCCGCTGCCGCTGCAGATGTGAGGCCAGGTGACTACATCCGTGTCACAGACGTCATAGTCAACCATTACAATGGTTCAACAAGCCTGTCCACTACTGCTAGAACGAAAATTGAGGTAATTTAACATCCTGCTTGTTTTCAAGTTTAATCGAGATTGAACATAGGGATATCATGATAATCTCTGTTCAAGTTATTGTCATTCATTGTCTTTGTTGGACAGCTTTCCTCAGATTTATTCCTTAGCAACTGTAAAGGCATTTACTTAAAATTAGGTATCATTTATTCCTTCCACATGGAGCTAACATAACCAACACCACCAACCAGTCCATCTTTCAATATATAATCAAAGTATGCCTTAATTTTGGTCAGGATTTTGTTTAGCGCTAAAAGTTGCTTAGCAAACAACCGTATTGCAAAAAGTGGCATCATCCCGTGGTCACAATTGACGTATCGCGATATACGCGCACTGTGCTTAATCAGCCATTAATCAGCCAATGAAAAAAATCGATAGTCTTCAGCCCGGCGCTGCTGGTCCGACATTCGCACCTTTTTACCCTTGAAGAGTATTCATAATACATTTAATTTCTCAACTTAGGAGGGCTTGTTCACTGAAACAAGGTTGTTTTTTGTTCTTTTTGGGTATTTTAGTATTGCGGGCGAGTGTTTCTATTACCTCCCCTGTCTCTAAGCACAATTTACAAAAATCTGCCGTACTGTTTTCCTGCTCAGACAATAACGTTAGAGTAGTCTCCCTAAAAACACAGTGCGCGTAGCGTCACGATACGTCAATTGGCCCCATCCCAGAGACCCATAGTTTTAAAAATGAATTACAATAGGGAAAGCTTACAAAATGACTGAAAGCAAGAGGCCAAATCTTTCATATTTTTTTAAAGGCATCATCTAGTGATTCCCAACAAATATTGTTCAAATAATGCCCCTGGGATTAAAATTGGCCTGACCCAGGTTTCACCAATTCAACAAGAAACTGCAATATATCTTATCTTGTCAATGAACTGAGTTATAGGAATTGTACTTGTATGCAATACAATTACATCCATGATGCATTTATATCCTTCAGAAAACTGAAGTGCCAGTGTCTGAACGCGATGTGGTTGTTGTTGGCGCTTGTGTCGACGGTGCTACAGTCGATCTCCTATTGGATGATGACACTGAAGTGAAAGTGCCTGTGGTCATGATGCAGGGGTTAGTTGGGGACGAAGACATTGAGGAGGCATCTGCAGCAGGCTTGCAAGTGCACATAACTTCGCAAGGGCCGGATATCGTGAGCCTGGAGCTGATCGAGGAGACCTTAATGCTTGGGTGAAAGTTTTCAGACATGCCTGAAGTTCAGGTTTTTTGAAAGGCAATTTTTTTACTTTTCTTAAGTAATTACTATTGAAAGTACCGCCATTTCATACTTTTCTGGTTTTTCAATATTTTGTACTTTCACCCATGTTAATGTGAAAGCCTAACTTGTGCACTACTCGACTGACTCTGAATGGCTAGTCATTCTTTGTGCAATTTCATTGCTGATCTCACTTACCTGTACAATAGTTGAAAGGCATAATGTTTTGTTTTTTCTGTTCTTGTCATATTTGTTCAGTTGACCACTCAATTTCTACTAAAAACATCTTGAAAAAAAGGAACATATTCAATTTATTTCAATTACTGGTCAATATATGCAAGCAAGTTGTGTTTTAAGATAAACTGAATATTTAATCATTGTTTGAAATCCATGTCAGCCTCGATATCAGAATTCACTCTTTGGTAATCTTTGCAAGTCATACCTTCCCTAAGGTTTTACCACTTTATCTCATCATCATTTATAAAAGTTACATTGTGGAAAGTTGCATGTAAAATTACATGGTGGAAAGTTGCATATATGCAATAAACAAGATAGGAAAATGACACTTCAATATATATTTTTACTTTATTAAATGTTCTTGCTAAATGTTCTTGCAAGAACCGTCACACTAGCTCAATGAAAATACACATGTAGTGTTAGTTCATTATTTTGCTCAGGCAATTGTTTTATTTGTTTCAACCTTTGAAGGTGGTCTGGTGCTGTTTTCAATTTGCTGGTAATTAGGCCAAAAAAATTGTTTGTTTCTGGTAACATTGCAAAAACTAAATAGGTATGGGGGTATTTTTAACTTTTTTTTTTATTGATTGATTTTACACAAACAATCTCATTTTTAGGCATTTTTTCCTCCAAAAAAGTCAATAAAAAGATAAGGGGAGGGGTAAAAAAATTATGCGGGGGAGGGTTACCAGAAACAAACAGCTTTTTTTACACCTTACATGTAGTAAACAATTTTCCCTGGTAGGCATCAGTGATGTCGCACGATAGTAGTAAGTTAGTCCAATATTTATATTGCATGAAAGTGTTTTTGCTATGATTTTATTTTGGATTCTTTAGAAGATGATGAACTCCAGATTGCTTGGAAAAAAGTTTGTATTCAAATGTACTACTTTTTTATGACTAACAATATATATGTGAAAAGACCATTAATTTGAAAAAAACAAAACAATTTAGTTGGAATTCTGGATCAAACTCTTTGGAGAACCTTACACTCCAAAAGCTAACTTATGCACCAATGCCACATCAATGAAAAGGCATTTGTCATTATAGAACCATTTGCTTTTTGTTTCAATAGGCTTGCAATACATCAGTATTGTAAATGTTAATGCATGCAACAAAACCAAAAAAAAATAACTTTGGCAATTTCATTTTATTTTTGCTATACAGTTCTCTGGAGTCCAGTCCCTTCAGTTTCACAACATTGTTGTTTAACCACCAGCTTCATACTTGTGACATTGTGTTGGTTTTGGGAAATGCGATCAGAGACCATGGAACAATAACGACACCATAGACTCTTGTTTTACATTACACACGGCCAGGTCAGATTTCCCAAAACACGTAATGTTTAACAGTTTTGTCCATGTACATATTTTGTTACATTTCTGTGTTATTGTTTTGTAAATCGTTGTTCATGTTTAACTCTTTAAACCGGCCCTTTTGAGACACTCTAGTCTTAAGGAGGTTTTGGCCATTAATGCTTCATTATTAACTTTAAAATATTTGAAGTTGCATTAGTCGCTTAATTGTTTTTGCATTACTTTACAGAGGTACATGTGCATATAGTGTTTCATTTATTTAGATGCACATTTGATTTAGTTCCATTTTCGTCTTTGTTTTTTATAATCATTGTATATTAAACTTCTTCGACATGCTCCAGTTCAAAGTGAGATTTTGACCACTAATACTTCACTAACAATATTTGCAGTTGAATTAGTTGATTATTTTTTCTCACTTTACTGGACATACCTTATAGAGTGGTACATGTACACATGATATTTTATGTACGTCTTCTAGAATTGAAAAAAAATGTCTCTTTGAATACCACATGGAATATAAAAAAAGTTTGATTTTTACAATGTGAAGTTTCACAATTCTATAATGGTTTATACTACAAATACTTTGATTGTTATATTTGATTCTCTGGTGCTTGTTCAAACCTGATGCAAGTTGCACAAATAGTTTAAGTTTGTGTCTATATATCACTTGCCTTGTACTCATGGTGACTATTGTGTCAAATTGTTAAACCATCAGAAATACCTGAAATCCCATCTTGTTTCATTTATTGTTTTACTTTTATATTAAAGTTTATGTATATTTCTTTGTGTTCATGTTTTATAAACCCCTTCCCCATTTCAACTAGCTCACTTTGTTGACTCACTTAAGCATATATTAAAATCCGACCAGCCAACCTAAATTAAAGCTCATCCGACTTAGTTGTCATGGTGAGTTTTTGTAATACCAATTTGTCTGTCAGCAATTTTCTTGCATACACACTTGGCCACAGTTTTGATTACTTCTTCATAATACTTCATGTGAATGTTCGTCTCTGATTACGATTGGATATGCATCAAGAGTTGAGAACTAGGTCAAATCTTATCCCTTGGTGGTCCACTACTAAACTTGTATCACATGTAAGGCAATCCGCTGCGTAAGGTCAAGAGTTTGATAAAATTCATTTTAGCTCATTACCACTAGATGCCAGTTTCGGTCCAAGCTTGGTCAGCATGTTTGTCTATGCAATCTAGACAAAAATGGAATGTGGGTAGAGGTCAAAAACTCGGTCACCGGGTCAAATCTTAGAAAATCCTAACAACCACAGAGGCACAATTTTAATCCAATCTTTATGAAACTTGGTCAAAATGTTTGTCTATGAAATCTGTGTTATATGAGGTAAAAAAAAACTAGGCCTAAGAGTCAAATCTTAAAAAATATTATAACCCACTGTAAATGCCACAAGTTTGATCCAATCTTCATGATACTTGGTCAATTTGCCTCATATGATACTTTGAACTAGTTCGAATCTGGGTCTTGTGGGGTCAAAAACTAGCTCACATGGTCAAATCAAAATAAAGATTTACATGAGCGTGCCACAAAAGCCTCTTCTGTGTATGCAGCAGCACGCAAACGCGCGTAAGTAAAATACGTGTTCTTCACCAGCTGGTCCGAGACTAGTAACACACTAAACATCGCAGTGGCGAAGACAGGGTTCAGAAACTTGAATGTTTTTCTAAATGAACTTAGTTTCCTTTTGAATCAGGGCCACGTTGTGAGATTTCATGTCAATAATCCACCAGTACTTTCAGTGCTTTGATATTCAATGGGGAACCAGTTTACGTTATTCCCGTATGAACACAGTAAATGAAACGAGCCGCACTCAATATTTGTGATAATACGTCATTATGTTGACTTCAAGACGTTATTATTATCGCGGGAGACTGAACCAATCGGGGAAACTAGTGATTTTAAATCGATAATCTATCGAAACCACCAAATAAACTGTATATCCTAGTAGTTGGTTAAGCATGCGTACCATGACTTTTCCGAATGTTTGTCATTTTGTTCTTCAAAGGTTGCAAACACATTTCTAAAACGTCAATAAGACGTTAATAAATATAAACGGTTAAAGATTCTGAATCTGATTCTTTTCCGAAGTTTATTGATATCTCTGGTTAAAATAACTTTTGCATTGTTTCACAATCAACAAAGTATGAGTAAATCCATCCTGACAATATTTACAAGTTTTGGTTTTTTAATGAGAAAAACATACGTTTGAAGTAAAAAGCTGCCAGCACTACTGGCTTTGTTTATTTGCCTTTTAAACGTCCGCGTAGATGCGAAGACACAAAAAGCCAAAAGACTCCTGAATTCATCTACAGCAATCGGGTAACCAACGATTGTAAACTAAAAAACCAACATTTTGACGGGCTAGATTACTGGGCAATAAAACGCTTATAAGTTCTTATTTTATACCAACAGTCATTTTAAAGCATATCTTTCGATAAGGATGCGTTTATTTGAAAAAGATATGATTTTTTTAACAGAATAAGCATCTTTAAAATCTCTCTTAATTTCCGTTTACGGTATGATATTTTTATAGTAAATTTAGTTTTTTAAATTGAGCACACCATTCCAAACGTTGATTGTTATTTATTTACACATTAAAGAAACAACAAAATACTTTTAACACAAAGTGGTCATCATCGCTGTCACCATAATCAAAGTCTTTATCATTGTAGATATCATGGTCATTAATGTATAATAGATACTTGAAAATCATGATTTCAATAGAGTCTGACGTTGTTGTTACAATCGCGACCGTTTAAGATGTCATCTTAGTCGTCATAGACAGACAGACAGTTTATTTGACTTGTACAATGTACATCGGTTACAACACATAATGAAAACAGTTTGTCAATTGTGATAGGTAATACATATTTACATATCATTTACTTAGCGAATAAAGTTGCGTGATCACAAATTAAATATAACAACAACAAAAGAAAAAAGAAAAAAGAAGAGGATGAACAATTAAGCATTCTTGCAGTTGCTCGTACTGTTAGTGATTCTTTTTCATAAAGGCATACTTTTATTAGTTCTGTTTTATTATGCGTGTGTAGTAAACTTCAATATATATACATAGATGGTCTTTTATAATAACATGTTTTAATGTAATTTTTTTCCGAATGTTTCCAATTGCCGGGCAAATACAAATAAAGCGAAATTCATTTAAATATCAGTCGAATCGCAAAAAATTCAGTATCCTTGGTTACAAAAATGATTTCTCTTGAAAACGACCGGGTTGAATATGTAATGGGTGGGTTGACAATCTTAGTCTAGTGAACAGGTATCTCAAACTTCTTGGTAGAATGTCTAAGTAGGACTCATATTTAAAGTTGATTTTAAAACTTCGATAAACATCTAACATGTAACTGTTATTTAACGTTCTATACCAGTCCTGTGTAAAGAGATCATATACTCTGCGTTTAAATTGCTCTACAGTGTGTTAGTGTCAATATTAGGACAAACATGTTATATCCTCAAATGCATAACTGAAACCTTGGTCATCAAGCATTTATTAACATTAAATATCCAATGGCAGCCTTTGTGATAGTCTGAAACGGCCAAGTTATATATGGTTTTAATATTGATATTTTTAGATCTACATATCCTAAACCAATATTTTAAGGACACGGGCATATCTATGTATATACATGGAATATCTACCCAGCTCACCATAGACACATGCTGTACCTGTGTTAAGATTAACCTTTAATAATCGTTTACAAAATTTCAAATAGTTTCTTTCTAATTTCTTAGATTTAGTACAACCCCAAACTTCCGAAGCATTATTTAAAATGGAACCAACAAATGCGTAAAAAAGTTGACAAAGTATTTTTGGCTTTAAATCATAGTCATGACATTAAGATAATACAATATTCATTGCCTTTAATGCTTTACCCGTTAGGTGTTCCTTATTTAATATGAAACTCCCAACATAAATAAAAACTACTCCAAAATAGTAAAAATCATTCACAACTTGAATGACATTTCCATTCAAGGTCCACTTTACATTGGGCATTTTCCAAAATACCGTTTTTTTCTTATTTAGTTTTGATCCCCATAAATTGCGATAATAATGTGGATTATCTAAATGATTTTGAATTTCATCTGGCGATTTACCTACAATAGCCATATCATCAGCAAACAACAGTAAAATCAGGACAATTTCGTAAATATGCAATCCGGATTATAAATTAGTTTGTAAAAACAACTCTACAATAAAAGAAAATAATAAGGGGTACATAACCACCCCCTATCATAAAAGCGATCAAATTCATATGCATAGTGGTTGTAATCGTCATCGGAATCAGACATATCATCGGAGGAAATAGACAATCCCAGAAATCGATTCCTTCCCGGATTACCCGCCCCTGAATACTCTCGCGCGCCTCCAAAACGGTACTGAAGAAATAAACATGCACCTATATATGTGTGTATAGGTCCCTACGCAAAAAAAGGAAGCGAAACGGGTTTATCAAATATATTTGAGGATTTAAAGAGTTTCTGTTATCGATCTGACAACCACATAATAGTTCGTTTTTTTTTAATGTAAATTACGTAATTAGTAGAAATAAGGTTCATCTGCATTCGTTTAAGAGTAATAAAACACAGCATGGACATGGACCTATTTGTGTAGGTCCCTGGCATGAATAAGGTCTTGATTGTCATTTAACATGTTATTTGAAGGTGACGCGTGATATCTTATCTTAATTTCGGTATCTACACATGTGNGTTAGCGAAGTGGTTGGTACACGCCATATGGCTGTCCAGTTAGCGAAGTGGTTGGTACACGCCATATGGCTGTCCAGTTAGCGAAGTGGTTGGTACACGCCATATGGCTGTCCAGTTAGCGAAGTGGTTGGTACACGCCATATGGCTGTCCAGTTAGCGAAGTGGTTGGTACACGCCATATTGCTGTCCAGTTAGCGAAGTGGTTGGTACACGCCATATGGCTGTCCAGTTAGCGAAGTGGTTGGTACACGCCATATGGCTGTCCAGTTAGCGAAGTGGTTGGTACACGCCATATGGCTGTCCAGTTAGCGAAGTGGTTGGTACACGCCATATGGCTGTCCAGTTAGCGAAGTGGTTGGTACACGCCATATGGCTGTCCAGTTAGCGAAGTGGTTGGTACACGCCATATGGCTGTCCAGTTAGCGAAGTGGTTGGTACACGCCATATGGCTGTCCAGTTAGCGAAGTGGTTGGTACACGCCATATGGCTGTCCAGTTAGCGAAGTGGTTGGTACACGCCATATGGCTGTCCAGTTAGCGAAGTGGTTGGTACACGCCATATGGCTGTCCAGTTAGCGAAGTGGTTGGTACACGCCATATGGCTGTCCAGTTAGCGAAGTGGTTGGTACACGCCATATGGCTGTCCAGTTAGCGAAGTGGTTGGTACACGCCATATGGCTGTCCAGTTAGCGAAGTGGTTGGTACACGCCATATGGCTGTCCAGTTAGCGAAGTGGTTGGTACACGCCATATGGCTGTCCAGTTAGCGAAGTGGTTGGTACACGCCATATGGCTGTCCAGTTAGCGAAGTGGTTGGTACACGCCATATGGCTGTCCAGTTAGCGAAGTGGTTGGTACACGCCATATGGCTGTCCAGTTAGCGAAGTGGTTGGTACACGCCATATGGCTGTCCAGTTAGCGAAGTGGTTGGTACACGCAATATGGCTATCTAGTTAGCGAAGTGGTTGTTACACGCCATATGGCTGTCCATTTAGCGAATTGGTTGGAACACGCCATATGGCTGTCCAGTTAGCGAAGTGGTTGGTCAATGCCATATGGCTGTCTAGTTAGCGAAGTGGTTGTTACACGCCATATGGCTGTCTAGTTAGCGAAGTGGTTGGTCAATGCCATATGGCTGTCCAGTTAGCGAAGTGGTTGGTACACGCGCTTCTTGCTTAAGCGACCCGGTAGCAATACAAACCCCCCTGTGCATGTGAGGTTTTGTTAAGGGTCACCCTACAGGACAGGTTGAGTTTCCACCGGATACACCGGCTTTACCCCTATAGCAGAAGACCAAAAATAGAAAATAAAAATAAAAATCAGTAAAAACTAAATACTTTAATTGCAACTCTAAATCATGATTCGAACCAATTAGTAAATTAATTATGTAGAAGTGCTGAGACACACGCCACTCATTATGCAGCTTCAGGCACGGAAGTACCTCATCAACTTCGAAATTCACATATACAGAAACAGAAACAGAACATAAGTTTATTACACATAAACTTTACAGTTTCTAGTGTTACACACAATGATAATACAAAATATATGAATATAGTAACTTGCTTTTGCAGAAATATTATAATCAAGTAATGGATTAACTTTACAGATATTTAAACAAAAACTCATTTTATCTCACATGTAAAAAGAGTATCTAGCTTTCTATGGAACCGTTTTTGTATGTCGTTATAATGATAGAATAGAACACTCATTTTTAAGAACACAAAATAATAGCTAAATCCGAATCACATACCATTTAAGAAGCACACACACTACCGAATTATATGTATACTTATTGTGTATGCAACAACTAAATATGGTTCAAACGAGATTTTTTTTTTTTTTTTAATGCTTTATATACAATTAGTACCAAATTCTCATTTATATCTCGTGTCCACTCTTGTAAGTATTTCTCGATAACTCTCTTTGTTTGAAATTAGCCTCATTTATTTGTGAGTCCGTATTTAGATAGTAAGTCCCTCACCTTTCCGAACCAGTTCAGTTTATTATAATTTAAGTCAGCCAAACAATATTCCATTATGGATCGTAATATAATAATGTCACTTTTAGTTATTTAAACCAATATTTTACAAACCGTACATATCTGTTTATATATAACGGGTATATAACAAGTTCGCCGTGAACGCCTCCATTTGAAGTTGATTTCCTAACACCAAGAACAGAATTTGAGATGCAATTTTTCCAACTCGCTACACTTTAAGAAACCCCATAATTCGCACGTGTATGTAATAATTGAAAAGACAAACAAATCACATAACTGCAAAGCTACCTTTGGTTTTCAACTATAGTTTTTCAGGTTACTTAATAATATGTTCTCTGATTGTAGGCCCTTACCACGCAACGTGTTAGTATTAAGATTAAAATTCCCGGTATAATTAAGTGTTACACCGAGATATATAAAGTCGTTCACAATTTCTATCTTATCATTTCCATACTTTCAAATCTCATTACGTTGGGTAGCTCCTTGTTTATGGAATACAATAATGTTTGTTTTCGGTATGCTGATTTGCCGCCTGCATGTATAGGTGCAGACTTCATACGTTCAAACATTAACAATGTGCAATTTCACTTAGAAAACACAAACATCCTTTATCACGTAAGTAAAATTACCACTATAATCCATAAGCACTGCTTTGCAGGCGATTTAAAGATCTACTGTATACCTGGCACGAACCAGTGCTTTAAATATAACTCACAGGTTCGATACTTCGCAACACATAACCAATCAGCTCTCATGCTTGGGAAGCTATGCCGATGTGCAGCGATCAAGGTGCATAACATCTAGAACTTAAAGACATAGTGTCACTTCTTGAACGTGGCATCTTTGCATTGTAGCCACGTAACAAATTACGCCAACCAACGCTTATCTAGAAACGATATTCACATGAACATATGCACTCGATCAAATTAAATTGTTAATCACATAATGCACTGCTTCGCTATTGTGTTCTTCCAAATGAAATCAATGATTTGTCCTGATGTTCAGAAATGATGTCATTGCCGTGACGTAGTATAATCATTACGCGCCAGGGTCGAATTGTGATATTCAATTCTGACTTAGGTCGAGCAAGAGTTGTCGTTCGTTCGGGAAGGTATTGTTTACTTCCGGTTGTCAAACTAAGTAAGCGCGCGTAAATTTTAAAACAAAAAACGTTTGTTAAGTATGGATTCTAGTATAACATCGGATACTTTAATTCCAATAACTCAAAGAACAACTGTCGAGGATGTGTTTAACTATTCAAATCCCGAAATTCAAGCGTTTTTCGGACACATTATTTTAAGACAAAGATGCCAAAGGTTATGTCCACACTTACTTTTTCAGTGGGTTCGAGCATCCAACAGACGACACCGTTTATCCAAAATGCATGTTACGGCACAAATCCGGCGTGCGACGTCTTCAGCCTCCAATGCCCCAGTAACTCGATTGTTCGGTTAACAAACCTGATAGCGGGACGCAAGGATTCTATGGTAAGATCATGGGACATATGGTGTGCAACATTTGAGCCTCGCTCTGTGAAATAGGGGTTTTATGCATGTGCGTCAACTGTCGTCCCAGATTAGCCTGTACAGTCCCAACGGGCTAATCAGGGACAACACTTTCCACCTTAACTAATTTTTTTCAAAGAAAAGATTTTTTAAACGAAAAAAAAACAATAAAAGCGGAAATTGTCGTCCCTTATTAGCCTGGGCGGACTACACAGGCTAATCTTTGACAAAACTTTACGCACATGCATTAAACCCCCTTTTTACAGAGCACGGCTAATTTTTAATTATACGAACAATAACTATTACTTTTATTATTTATATTATAAATGTACACCTATAAACAACTAACACAATGTTGTATAATCAATACCATATAATCAACGTACAAATGACCCTCGCTCTGTGAAAACGGGGTTAAATGCATGTGCGTAAAGTTTTCACCAGATTAGCCTGTGCAGCAGTCCGCACAGGCTCATCAGGGACGACACTTTCCGCCTTTATGCTATTTTTAGCTTAAAGAAAGCCTCTTCTTGGCAAAAACCCAGTTAGGCGGAAAGTGTCGTCCCTAATTAGCCTGTGCAAACTACACACGCTAATCAGGGACGACACTTTACGCACATTCATTAAACCCCTTTTTCGCTTGTAGTTGTGCCCCCAGGACAACCACTGTGGAAAGTCACCTAACTGCTGCAGCTACAACTCAGCTGACCCATGGGCGACATTCACTTTGGAGCACACCTACCAAGCGTACCGGAACTGCTCCGGACGCACCAACTGCGCAGACATCCAGGCGCCATGGCAGGTCATCAACCCGACCACAGGGGCCACGTCATCATATGTGCAGCTTGAGTACTTTTGTGATAACGGTAGGTTCTATAGACGAACACTTAAGCAATGTCTTACACCTTTTCCAGTTACAGATAGCTCATCTTTCAGAGTGCTGTGCTTTCTACGGCCGCATATCTTACGAGTGGATTGATACTGATTGTACAACTAGTACACGTAAACCACTTAGGTCCTTTATTTCGGAAACACCGATGTTCTATGATTTTTCGGATAACGACTGATTTTCGCAAATAAGTTAAATTTATCTTTACTACAAAAAGTTGTTCACATTATTGATGTGTATATTCATGCAAACTGTTATACTCCGCTCACCTTCACAGTGTTCGCGTTACGCACAATATGCTGTTTTCATAAAAGTGTTACAGAAATCCTACATGAGTATGTTTGCCTCGGGCAATATTTGATGAATCATTTTTAAAGTTAGCAACAATATTACAACCAAGGCCATTCTGAATGAAGGCCTATAAATACTCTCTATCCACAGTCGCTGACAAGATGCCAATGTGTGGAGGACCCTTCAAGAAAACCAGCAAAGTCACCTACTCCACTGATATCTGGTTTGATGGATCAACNAATATTTGGATACAGAATTGATGCCATCCTGCAACAACTGAACTTCCTTCTTGACGAAAATAAGACAATTGGTAAAGACGGTAGTCTGAAATTAGCACAAAGGTCTCTGTTGCCCAGAATTTTAACAACTCTGATGATGAGTTAATGAAGCCTACCAGCTTGTGAGGACCAGCATTTAGAACTTTTCTTTTTTCGTCATTCGTGGTTTACAGTCCCTTTAAGCCCTTGTGACAGGTTATACATACATATTGCTATGACCTATGCCAAAGCGTATTGTTACTTTTAAATGGTTGGTTACAATGTTCACTGAGTACGAATGTCAATGTCATGAATAAATAAATTGTTTATTTTATAATTATTAAATGTCATATTATCATTATCAATATAATAATATATTGACAAGTTCTATTAATTAATTCATCATATTATAATGATTACCTTTGTCATAAATAACATTTATTAAGTATTTTGCAGTATTTTCTCTTTTCTGCCATCTTGTTTGTTTATTTTTAAATGATGTCATTCATTGAAGATATGCTTAATTATATGATGTCATTCATTGAAACATGCGTATGACGTTATCTTTACTACGAGTATAAATAGGGCCGAACTGTCGTTTGGCTTCAGTACCTTTTGGGCACTCATAGAGAAAGGATGGATAACCAGGTAGATAACTAGAGATTTAACTTTTAGGATTAGATAATGAATTGCATCAGACAAGAACTTTGAGAAATGACTCATGTTAATAAAAACAATATTTAAATTATGCATTGTTGTTTATTTACTTTAGGATTATTTGTGGTGTTGGCACCGTCTGACGGCCACCAGACGTCCGGCATTACAATACATGTATATATATATATATATA
>VMBQ01011650.1:0-14267 GCA_007657795.1 Dreissena rostriformis | reverse complement strand
ATATGGACAAGGCCTTTCCATATGCACAAAAATTTTTACCCCTGTGACCTTGACCTTGAAGTAGGGGTCTGTGTTTAGGTTTCAAAATCTGCGTTTTGGTTTCGAAAAATGCTCATAACTTCTATGTCCCTTGAGATATAACCTTCATATTTGGTATGCATGTGTATATGGACAAGGCCTTTCCATACGCACACAAATTTTAATTCTGTGACCTTGACCTTGAAGTAAGGGTCTGCGTTTAGGTTTACAAAATCTGCGTTTTGGTTTCGAAAAATGCTCATAACTTCTATGTCCCTTGAGATATAACCTTCATATTTAGTATGCATGTATAGATGAGCGGCCTGCACCCGCTAGGCGGTGCTCTTGTTTCTGTCTGGTTGCTGTGTTCACCTGACTGAGTGTTTGTCCCAATTCTGATAGGGAAGACAGTTTATTTTGAATGGTTGTATCAGGATTTAAGGTTAGTATCATATCTTTCTGTGCTGTCATTTCTTTTAAAACTGCTCCAGTCTTAAGGGACTGGTCAAGGCATGTTCTATACATGATTAAGTGGATAGCTTCACTTTTGTCTTTTACATTCAGCCAATCATCTTGTGCATGTGTCATCTTTTTGATTGACTCAGTGCAGTTTTCAATATCAGTTTGAATTGATGTCCACAATCTAGCTAATAATGTGTCCAAGTCCTTGATAGTATTCTTCTCCAGTTGATCCAATAAATCATTGACAGCCTTGCGTAAAGCATGGATTTCATCAAGAATATTTTGGTAGGATTTCTCAAGTGACTGCATGCTTTTCTCCAAGTCATCTTTCTTTTGAATCAACTGTCCATGTAATGTATTGACAGTTGCTGACAAATGGCTGAACTCTCCTTTTTGGTGGAGGTTTTTCACTTTATCAGCAATTATAACAACATGGCTGCATTTCCTGTAAACAAAATCTACTTTTAATCCAGTTAGAAGTTCAACAAGACATACTGGTAAGAAATTTTCTTGGATGTATCTTTTTTAAGTCTCATGTTCAACAAATGAATTGTTAAGTCTATATTCTATATTGAGATTTTTATGTCCACCAGTATATACTGGGGGACATATTGTTTTTGCCCTGTCTGTTGGTTGGTCTGTTTGTCAAAGGTCAAATTTATGGGTCAAAATCGCTCAAAAGTGGACATAGTGTTTCACAAACACATCTTGTTTTAGGAAAGTTTCTTATTGACATCTATGAGATGAAAACTAAAAGAACAACATTGAGCTTGGTCTAATAATAATTATTTGGTAAATAGGAGTAAATCATATATGTAAACATAAACGTTCATTACAAGTGTAGAGTAAATAATTATTGTATTTGTACTAACTCTTTGGAACATAAAAACAATTAATTTCAAAAAAAATATCTTAAGTGAAGTAAATATCATTTAATTTGATCTGTGTAAGCAGTGCTAGATCTAATTGATATTTGTAAATATGGCAGGTATGACACAACATCTCCGTGTGATCATCATGGACTATTAATAGTATGTTACCTTACAACATTATTGTACTTACTGATGATTGTAGACAATGCAGACATGACATATCAGCTCACTGTGGTCCTCACAGAGTCCCGTCAGTTTTTCTTTCTTGTGCTCCTGACATTTGTCTAGTCCATCCACTGTGGAAGTAAGCCACTTGTTGAGGTTTTCTTTCCCCCAAATGTCATGCTTTTTATATAGATAGTTATGGTACTCAATACATTTGCCACAATAAAACGTGTAACATTTCTCGCAGTAAAATTCATCCTCTGTGTTTCTGTCTTTTCCCTGACAAGTGAAACAAGGAAAGTCAAAGAACAAATCTGATCCTCTGTGACTTGAAATCTTGAAATTGGAAGCCATATTAGTAGTTTAGTTATTTTCACTTTGTGTAAGTGGATAAATTTAAATTCTAATTTTTGAACCAATATCACCTGATCTTCACTCACATGATTATTTAGATTGATATGTGGGTAAGTGTGTAATTATCTTATCACCAAATGTAACCGGTAGATGAGTATGTCTCATACATACATGTCTGAAGGGACATAACTCTTCCAATGCATACCAAAATCATGAAGTGCAATGACAACACTTATCTTTCTTACTATGAAGTGAGTATTTGTATGAATAAAAACTAATATTGCTTTTGTATGGTGTAAACATTTGCATTATTTTTTTGTGGAGAAAATAAAAAGTTAAAACAAACTATCTAATCATCAAAATATGACCTTATAACCCTAATTTTGATTTCAGTTTGCCTTTCAGTTTGCCTTATTATGCTGTTCAGGAGAGGGCAATACCATCTTTAAATTGATTCATTAACCAGGCGTGCACAATCCGAAATAATAGAAAGGCTAGAAAAATGCTTTAGTATAAGTTGGTGGTTCATATGGTTGAATTTATTACTATCTTCTTACCTTGATATCATTGCAGCAAAACACCTGGCAGAGTTCAGCTTTTTTTAAGCATATATTAGTAGAGCAAAGTACCCTTATTTCGACAGTTTAAGGTTAAAATGCGTATACCAACTTGTATGATCGGTATTCTCCTAACTTCGACATACCATAAACGTTACTTATTGCATCCCGCGCTTTTTAAATGTTGACTGTCAGATAAGGATGCTTTATACGTATCGTATCTACTTCAAACGTTAAGAAAGTATGAGATCGTTATTTCGACATGGTGCCCCTTATTTCGACACCCCTAGTTTGTTAAAAAAAAATAAAATAACACCAATACAAGCAGTTTAATATATTTAAACAAACGATGTGTACATTAATTCATAAGTAATATAATATATAATAATTCATTTGAACTAAGTCTTAAATTTGTACAGGGGTCAAAGTTTTCCGGATTGTACCGGAATTCCGGATTTTCAGTCCCCCGGGTTGTTTTTTTCCAATTCGTGCAAATCCGTTGAGATTTTTTTTGGGGGGCGGGGGGCTCATTGCTGACATTGCTGAACAAATAATGCGCCTAGCCTTTCTTATACGCCCCTGGTGTTATACGATCCCATTTGTCCGACTTTTACGTCGATTATAATCGGCCTCCGTTATGTGCCGCGTAATTTGATTAGTACGAGCTTATCCATATAACCAATGGAAAGCAGCACATGTATATGNTGTCATTTTGATCGGACAATTTTTGAAGGAGTTATGGCCTAACTATATAGAAGATATAGAGAGAAAATCTTGTTACCACAACTCCTTTGAAACTACTTAGAGGATTTTCACACAATTACTACCGGATGATCTATCAATGCCCTACGTGTGTCCACTCAATTTTCATTTCGATTGGACAATTTATGAAGGAGTTATGTATATAAATTTGTTACCAGGTGCCGTGTGAAATAGGTGAGCGTCTCCAGGACCATCATGGTCCTCTTGTAATATATTTTATTCCCGACCGCACTGAACAAGGAGCGAATCGAGAAAAAACACGATCCGTTTTGAGTACGGTTGAAAATAAAATCAAGTAAGTACCTTTGAATTATGGTTCATAATCCAAAATAAAATCCAAACTGCAAAAACACCTAATTGCTTTGTAAACAAAACTAACACCTATTAATTGACATAAACACGAAAGTTTCTTTTCGATCCGTATTATAATTGTCAACACTTTAATCCAAACTGCGAGAACAACAATTGTTTATATGGGGGAGACCAATTAACACGTATTAATTGACAACGAACACAAGCGGGAAAGGCGCCTTTTCTAAGTTACACTTTTTGCGAAATTAAGTTTACACAATACATCATGTGGTCATGAAAGTTCAAAGCATCCCTTTGAAGTGGCGCCGATTACCGGTACTGTCTAGAGAGTAATTGTAAATGTACCTCAGGTGGGGTCATTGACTTGGAAAGTTTAGATTGTAACTGTTAACACAACTGTTTGTGAACTGTGTTAAATCGGATCGGATTTATTGTTTGTGAAAGGTGTAATTCGGTAATTAAAAAGCACTTTAAAGACGGTGCTGAGCATCATCATCACACCTTTTTACTGTTTACAATTATTACATACGAAAAGTTAAATGCAAATGGTGAGCAATTAATTACTTATGGTGAGTAAGTTGTGAAAACAATACCTGTTAACAATTTGATGTGGAAACACTTTAATTCCAGTACATGTATATTTCATCATGTCCATTTATAGAACTGAAGCGCATCGTTTTTCTACAGCCACGTGATAGTATTTGCTGGAAACTTTTAGTGAACAGAGGAATCCTACCTTATCTAAACTGTCAACAAGTTTGCTGTCAATATTCAGTGGACCATTAGTTGAAGGAACCTTCAATATAATGGGAGATATAATTGAGGAAGATCGGGCAAAGATGTGCAAAGAGAAATATGAGGCCATAGCTTTAGTGAAGACAGCAATGAAAACGAGCAATGTTAAAGCTTCAAGTTTGAAGGTCACTCCAACAATGAAAAAAATTGTATTGGCACAATTCAATTTTAACTGTGTTTAAAATGCTCTATTGAGTGATTGAGATAGTCATGTCATGTAATGGAGTGATTAAAATTGCCTGATGTTACAAAGAGTGNAAAGCGCGCACATAGTAATAAGTACATATAAATATTGCGTTTGCAAAAATGCATACTATATAAATCATACATCAAAGCGTATCACCATTAATCAAATGATCAATCAAACATATTACACATTACTCTCAGAGATCCATGGTTTATGTGAGAATTTTTAATTCCGCCAGTTATCTGATTCACGCCCATAATTTAAGTTCTGTCTTTTATTTTAAATTCTCCTCGTTAGCCTATTTACGCCGTAATTTGAAATTCCGTCCCACTTCATTTACATATTTTCCTCCTATTTTCCGCCCGGATTATTCCCAGAATCCTACGTAATCTGCATCTCTTCTCATATTCGTAGATTCAAGATTTTATTTACAGCATTTCCAGAAGGCAAATGGCTCATGTGGACACATTTTAGTACAATATAAAGAAGTGAAACTCCAGAAGCTGCAGCAGTATTGCATTTCTATCATACACACCTTCGTGGTCCTTTATTTATGGCATGGAAGTGGACCAATTACCAAGCAATGGAATTACTGTAGTAATAGACATATATACATGATTATAACAAGCATAGGAAATTATGGGTAAGCGAGGTTACACAAATTTTTTAACAATAATTTCATAAGTATTGTCAATAAATAATTTACAACAGGAAATACATATTAGCGGTAATAATTAAATTTAAGAGGAGTACTCATACTTATCAATATATATTGCATTAACTTTAACGTACATTTACTCTACAAACAAAACCTAAAGAGAGTAAAACAGGAACTCACACAAAATACTGATCATACAGCTAAAGCAAATAGCCGGCAGCATACATAGATAGACGACAAGAATATAATGCGTTTAATTTAAGAGGAGTACTCATACTTATCACTACTTAATGCATTATTTTTAAACACACATTTACTCTTCAAACACAACTAATGAGGCGTAAACAAGAACTCACACAAAATACTCATTATACAGGATTTCATTTACATTCAAAATCAAAAGCAGCAGCAATTTACATTTTTCAGCTAGTTAATTGGTAAAAATACATCAAATGGGCGCATACATGTTCGTTGAATTCACATGTATCACTTAGTGCTACCAATTGAATGTTATAGATGTAACTTTGGCATGGTATTTGTTGACGCATGCTAGTATTTGATTTATGTTCTTTTGAGCGCGCATTCTCAACTGTTGTATTTTATGTATGGTCAGCGCGCGCTTCTCGTCTGCATGTCACAGAACGAGGCTCATTTCTCGTCTGCATTTCACAGAACGAGGCTCATTTCTCGTCTGCATTTCACAGAACGAGGCTCATTTAACGTCTGCATTGCATCCGCATCTTTCCCTCTGTCAATCTGGGGGATGGGAGGGATTTATTTTTAATCGAGCTGCTGCGCAGCCACTGTCGACATTCACTTGTCACATTCAGTCAGATTCCGAGCGCTGCGCTTGTTGGTTCGAAAGGACTATAAATAAAGATAGTTATTAGTAAATCAAATATTTGTATACTTCACTAAGTACATGAACATTGTTTGATCAATGATATAACTAAAAATAGTTTTCAACTAAATGAGTTACTGAACAATATGTATGAAGAATTAAAAAGTTGTTGCTGATTGTCAGAATTTAACTATTTTGGTATGCTATTCAAAATAACTTGAAAGAACATATAAAAACATTTTTCTAAAACAGGCTGTTTTAGTGTTTGCATGAATTACAAAAGATATATTATTGATAATTACCGGTATCAATTTTTTTTATTACATTGCTGTTGGTATTAATAAGAACCACGAAATACAAGAACACTATAGACTCAGGAATTAAAGACAACAGCTTTTTGTGTCGAATAAGCGTAAAAATCTACAAAGATAATAGTATTTATCGTCGGGATCTAACCTACCATCTAAATAAAATAAAAATCACAATTATTTTTATTTCTTATGCTAGGTTTTACAAGAAGTATCTTAAAAAAAGATATTCTGCGGATATCCTGACTGTGAAATAAAGGTAGGAAATAAATGTTTCTAAATAATTTGATTGAAAACTATTAAGGTTTAATTGTTGTTGTTTGTTTTTTTTACATGATATTTGCATATGCACAAAATGAAATTTGTGTTATGAAGTGCACGTTTATTCAAAACACACAGTAGTGTTCGCAGATAAAAAATATACTACATGAGATCACATCATATGTGTCCTCAAATGGCTTATTATGAGTTTATTTCTTCACCATCAAACTATTTGGTATATTAATATTTGATTAGTTTTCTTTCGACACATTCAAATTACACTTTCAGAGCCGTGTCATTAGAAAATGGGTTTTATGACGTTTCGGCCAGCGTAGCTCTCGCCCAGTCTTCGCAATTGCGCAGTCTGGTAGGGAGCTGCACTGTCCGCTTTTAATCACACACGGTTTCGTGATCTCATTAGGTATCTTATTACCAGACTACGAAATGCGCAGGCTGAGCTATAGCTACGCTGACAGCATATGGCATAAGACCCAATTTCGCATGACGCGTGCATTTTAAAATATCTTTGCTTCTTTGAAATTGAACATCTGAGCACAATGCCTTTCGATATAAAATTGGAGTCAACCTGTGTTATGTTTAGCAAATTCATGGCAACTTTCGGTAGCCTATTAAGGCTTTCAGGAAAGATTTCCAGGCGGGCTAACCGAGTACGGCAAACATTTATGGTAAGATAATTAAAAAAAAAAAAATCCGTGTTATTACTATTTCGGTAGTGTTTGTTTTCTCATCGTGAAAGCATAACTGTGTTATCAATATTTATCGATAGTCGATTGTCACGGTGCCTATACCACGTGACGTTTTAAGATCTGTGTTGGGAGAATAAAGCGCGACCCAGATACCATTTTTAAGGATGTCTTTTTGAATAATTCACCATTTTTAATGGAATAATGTGGAAAGCCCGCTCATTCGTGAGAGTTTTCTAAAGATATCATGATTTTTTTTTAAACAAATAAGTATTTTTTTTAGTAAAGTGCAACCGCGCGTTTGAACGGTTAGAAAATGTGGGATCAGTGTGGGGACTTCATATTACAAACGCGTGGTTGCACAATGTCTCCCCACTTTCCCATTTCCCCCAGTTCATTTGCCTGGTGCCTGGTGACTCTAATGATGTTGAATCCCTAGGAATATGGTCTATAAAAGCTGGATAGAGATGGAAGATTTGAAATCCCATTGAATATTAGTTTAAACGTATTTATTGCATCAAATATGCATGGGATTGGATTACAAGTTTTTGCAACATTATCTGGATCCTCTCCCAGATAATTATATAACACAATTGACTAAAAAACATTATTAATAGTTCATTAACATAATCAGTAAGTATAACATAATTATACCCAGATTAATAAACTAAACATGAAAGTAGGTTACTAATTGTAAAGTTATTGAGAATAGTTATCTGCCATTGTACGCATGTTATTGACAATTTTATACAAAATTTAAAACCTTTTTGAGCCTGCTATGAATGTCTGTACTGTTCTGAACACCATTTCATTAAAATCCAAAGACATGTTAGGTTCACCACATAGCAACAATTTAACATTAAGGTTATGGTTCAATTTGCTTATAGTTAGTCCACTTATGTGTGCGAAGTTTAAACTTTCAAAAAAGTAATGCCGCGCATTTTCACAAGGAGCTCCGCAAGAACAAGATTGATCAACGATTAGATTTGATCTATAAAGATCGTAGTTTAAACTACTACACATATTTCTAAGTCTTGTGTGAGCAATGTTTACTTTTCTATTGCCTATATTATAGTATTTTGGGCACACAGATGACTGTGGGGTTATCGCTGATTGAATGTTAGCAATTGTAGTGTTTGTTTGGTGGGGATGATGTCTTTATAGTATGTATTGAAATTGTATCCAAGTGACATACATCAGAGAGTTTAACATGTTTACTTAAACTATTAGAGAGGGCATCAAAACACTCATTTTTAACGCATATTAGATTTTGAAGCATTTGAAATTAAAGGGGCCGTCCAACAGATTGGTAAATNATAAAACGCGTAAAATAATTCCAAACACGAGAGGGAGGCATTATGAATTTCTTTAACTGAATAGTTGTTAGAATATAAATTGTAGACGTATCTTGAAAATATCGCGAGTTTGAATGAACGCTCTCGACCGTATAATTATTTATTATTATTACAAATCAAATGAAATTGGTTCATATTTGAGCAACTACATTCTGAGTAGATGTATGTATATAACACTAAAATTGATTGGTCATTTGAAGGTAGCGATAGTCGGGCTGCCTTAATTGCTAGACGCCGAACTGTGAATAACACGTCAATTTTCCTCGACTATAGATTAAACGCGGTGTATTAACACCCGTGCAAACTGCAAGATAAAATCAATAAATACACAACCCCTCTCATGATACCCTCCAGTATGCCAAATATCATCTCGTAAATTGATGGCAGCTGTTATGCAAACAAAGACGGATGCACTAAAAAAGTCTGCACTGAACAAACAAATATTGATATTTTTTAATTTATTTGCATAAAAAAATAAAAATCGAATATTCGAATATGAATTTTGGATACGAATATTCAGCCGATTTTCGAATATTCGAATATTCGGTCCCATCCCTAGTAAACACACATTATAAGAGGTTCTTAGGCAAGTTTTGAAAGGCTCCTGCAATTTCACAGAACCAGACCTGTGTGTGGCCATTAAAAGGAGTCGAGATGTTTCTGATCCTTTTTCGTTGGTGACACTGTGTACTGCTGGGTAAGGGTGTGGCATTTTTCTGATCAACATGGGGTCTTCCAGAGGGGCATCTCTCTTTGCTCGTATCTATGGCTCATTATAGGCTGTCAGTCTTGAACCCACTGGTACTTGTTTCGGTAACAGTAGCATAATATCACATTTTATTTAATTGGAGGTAATTACATAAAAAAAACATTCATAAGAATGCTGCTTGTGGGGCAACATTAGTACCAGAGCTTTGATAATTGGAGTGTTAAAGATAGTTCCTCTGGTGTCAAAACTGGCAATGTCCCACGGTTCAAATTTGTATTGTTACTACATGTTATGGTATTCTTTACTATTATGACAATTAAGCTCTTGTTTTTTTTAGATCCCGTCATTCCTTTCCCATCTTAGTGTTAACTAACAGTCATCCTCCTGCCATCCAAGGGTCTTATAGGGGATATTTGTTTGCTTTCGGGGTAAATGCTGTGAAATATTCTCTTAGTCCAGCGAGAAAAAAAATATTTTAACAATTACATGGGGGAGTGAAAATGTGTATATTTTCAGTAATAACCTTCATTTTTAGCTCCACTGATCACCTAATAGTCCAAGTTCTCTTTCTAACCCAAATGTCAGCCTTTGGGTCAGCGTATACCTCTGGTTAAGGTTAACATGCAAATTCTCCATATCATTGTTTGTACTATCTACATGTAGCTACTGCAATTCAATCGCAACATAACACATGTGTTTGGGGTCATTGTGTGAGTTAAGTTACCAAGTTCCATAACCCTGAACTGCAATTTCCCAGAATTATGCGCCCTTTATGTGCTCAGAAAATGTGGTTAAAGTAAAAGTGTAACATCTCACTGTTTCTACTACAGGTATTCAATGGAAACTTCACACACGTATTCTGATCACTATGTGAGTTGCCAACTTTTAACTGCCATGTAACAGAATTGTTATCTTTTTTGTATGTTTGGTTTATGTTTGGGTGCAACAACTCTATATCTCTATATTTGTTAGAGATGTTGAAATAACATTTTATAGATGACTTGTGAACAGGGTGTTTGAGAACAATCAGTGACCTGCAAAACCTATAGCTGTGACTAGCATTTTAGCAGGATTATGCCCCCTTTTATACTTTTACAATTTTGGTTAAAGTGACATTGGACGCATCTAACAGTATATGCTATGTTTATAGATGTCTATCGCAACTGTTGTTTATTTTTGGTGTTTCACTTCATTTACACTTATATTTGTTAATGCAGCATCAACATACNGGGGGGGGGGGCATGCATATTTTACAAACATCTCTTGTTTCATTGCCTCTAATCCACATGTTTCAGGGTTATTTGCCCTTGAACGTAGCTGACAAACTGGTGACTTTTAGTCACTAATCAGTTTTTACTAATCCTAAATCTATAGATGGTCGTTCCTGATTGGTGACGAGCCATGTACGATGGTCAACCGCCCAGCCAAAGTAGCCTCCCCTATCATAGAGGAGGTTGTGGTGCCAGAGGAAGGGGAGGGGTCATTGGAAGGGGACAAGGACTCGGAGGCGGGGTCTAGCAGGGGCTCAAGCCCGCGGCCCGCTGATCAGCTGCCTATTGTGGAGGTTATCATACAGGAACCTACGGAGATCAGGGATGAAGCCACTGAGAAGTCTGAGCATGAGCCAACTAAAGAGGTGTGCCTATTGTTGCTTTAATTGTCTATTAAGGTTACTTCTTGATGTCTGATGAATGTGAACATTTTGCAATAAGTTGTTAACGATTGCATTAATTTTATTTCAGAAAATTGTTTTTCATCGCATAAATATTAGAAAATTAATGTTTACCATTGCCTGGAAGTTTAATATGAGAAAAAAAAGATGTTTGTATTTTGGACTTTGTTGTTCTTTATATATCACAGTTTCAATTCATCTTACTTGAAGTGAATGCTTTTTCCAGTCAGTATGATAGTTCCCAGAAATTTGATGGGCTTTTAATTGCATATGCAAAGTGTAGATTAAAGTGTCATCATTGCTGTGAATACTGCTTTGTTTGTCAGGAAGGGGATGTGATTGAGACTGTAGGAAGTTTGTCACCAGTTAAGTCCCCTGAAACCCCCAAAGAGGTGGTGTCAACTGCTGGCAGTAACAAGAGTGGTGGGCAGAAAACTGGTTCCTCCAATGTTTCTGATATTCATACAGAGGAAGTCGAAAAGGTGCAGTTTTATGGGTTGCCTTTCAGTGTTCTGAATCTGCCTGTAAAAATCTGCCTTTGTACATCTCTGTGTTCTGAATCTGCCTGTCTACATATCTGTGTTCTGAATCTTCATGTGCTTATCTCTGTGTTCTGAATCTGCCTGTCTACATATCTGTGTTCTGAATCTGCATGTGTACATCTCTGTGTTCTGAATCTGCCTGTGTACATCTCTGTGTTCTGAATCTGCCTGTCTACATATCTGTGTTCTGAATCTGCATGTGTACATCTCTGTGTTCTGAATCTGCCTGTGTTCATNCTTCAAATTGATACTGAACTTCTCTTATGACAATACGGTCAATCTCAACTATGCATGGCTTCATTACCAACCCTGGGGCGCCCTGCCCACATAGGTCACACCCACCCAAAATTGCCTTTACTATAACTTCTTCATTTCTACACCAATTCACTTCTAATTGATACTGAACTTCTCTATGACAATACGGTCAATCTCGACTATGCATGGCCCCATTACCAACCCTGGGGCACACCTAGGTCAAACATTCGGTGTGGGGATACGCGGCGGCCTCTGCCGCGCCATTTCTAGTTATACCATTATTTTAACATAAATTTAATCACTTCTGTGGATATTTAAAACAATTTTTAACTTTTATGATATTCAATTATATATTTTTATAAGTGTTTATGTACATCCTTGTTTTCAACCCTTCAAATTTGCCTCTTTGTTGGAAAAATGGGCTTAATACATGTGCATAAAGTGTTGTCCCAGATTATCATGTGCAGTCTGCACAGGCTAATGAGGGACAACGCTGTCAGCTTGTATGGAGTATTGTGTTTAAAGGAATTAAGTGTGTTCTTAACAAAAATACAATTTAGGCAAAAAGTGTCATCCAAGATTAGCCTGTGGGGTCTGCACTGGCTAATCTGGGACGACACTTCACGCACATGCAACAAGCCCAGTTTTCCCAGAGAGAGGCTGAAATGAAATTTTATTTTTTGTTTTATTTACAGGGGCTCAAGCTCAGCGATTTTCGGTGTATGTGGAGCGTAGCCAATTGGCTAAACTGTGTGAAATCGAAGGTGATATGACGATGTTGGTGTCCAATCAGTGCATTTCATTCGAGGACCCTAAAACTCGACAGAACAAGTACCTCTTCCAGCGCTCATGGATGAGACGTTTTGGAAAGAAAGACAAAGACTATACATTCTTTTTTGAGTGTGGAAGAAAATGTCCAAATGGGGAGGGCACGGTAACGTGCATTTCTGCTAGTGCTGCTGAAATTCATAAGGTGATCACCACCAAATCATCGATTAATGCCTCTACAGTTATTCCAGCCAAACAGAAGTTCAAATTTGTATAAATTATATGCCAATTGTTGATATAATTATTAGATTGCTGCCAATATGTACAAAACTATACTTTGAAAGTGAAAAATAATTTACATTAAAAATATGTATGTACACAATAGTTACATGGTGTCTGGGTGAATTATTAATTATTACAAGTTTAAACTGAAAAAACATTTTTTCATTATAAATATTCAAATTGTTGTTTTAAACATGTCATTTATTATCTTTTTCGTGAAAATGAATATTGATTTTGTATATATTTTATCAATATTAAAAAAATAATGTAAAATGAAAGGTGTATTTCGTATATTTCTGATAGTTTAACTAAATGTCTGTAAAAATAGTTCATGGTGACCTTTCAATTACTTTATCTTTATAATGCTGGTATAACGTTTCAAGCACATTTGTATTTTATAAACAGCAAACAATATATTCTGTATTAGATGTTTGAAATTTGAATATTACCAACAGGAACAGATTTGTGAACTCTTAATACCCCTAAATATCTAGTTTGTGTCTCCTTTTGTTATTTGATTTGTTCAATATATTAAAATAAATTATATGTGTAATTATTCTGTTCAGTATTAAGTGAATGGTGCATTAATTATGTATTTTACATACTTCACCTCCCCCGTTTCATGGATTGCAAAATGGTGATTTGTAAAAAAAGTAAAATTATTCACAATAATTTGATTTCATATTTTTCCACAAATATAGATGTTGCAATCAGCATACATAAAAGTATAAATGTCTGGATAGTTTGAAAAAAATGCCTGAAACGATCAAACATTATAAAGGACCTGACTTTTTACATTAACAATCACTAATTGCCATTAATTGCCATTATCATGGAACAGTCATAAAAAAATGTGAATCAGAACAGATGGAAATATTTAAATAACAAATCAATATGGAAAGTGAAAACAATTCCTTGTTTATAACTTATAATATAAGCATCACACAATCATTTTTTTTTTTGTTTCAAAGGCTTGAGTTTTCACTTTACTACATAACGTTGAGTTTGGATGGACATATCGCACTGAAATTGTGTGTGGGTAGCATACATAACGATCTAGCTTGGGATTGCATTTGGGGCCAGTCAGGCCAAGGTCACTGATACTAAAATAGGAACAGCAAACAGGTTGTTTTTACTCGATAACTCGATAACTTAAGTTCGTATTGACCCATCTTCATAAAACCTATCAAGTAAACTTTCATGGATTTCTAGCTACTTGTAATTGAGGCTTTTTGGGTCCTGCAGTAGCTTACAAGCAGATCTAGCATAGGATTGTACAATTATCTCAATTAATATCTGGAACTTTGATACTTGTATTTGTGGCATTGCAATATTTCCTGATTTAATAAATGAAAAAAACAAAAACAACCAGTGGGCATCATTATTATAATTTGTATGCACCCCAATGCAGGCATACAATGATCGCAT
>VMBQ01011649.1:1913-22476 GCA_007657795.1 Dreissena rostriformis | reverse complement strand
GATAATGTTGTAGAACTTAAGGTCCAACCCTTTTTCCAGATTTTTTCTTTGTGTGAATTTTAATTTATTTGTAATTGTCAATTTGGAAATAAAATATGTTTAAACTAAACACATCAACTAACATATGAACATTAGTATACCAAACACTCGTACTGACAAAGCAAATATATCCAATTAAGGCAATTACAAAATACGAATTATTTTTTTGACAAAGAATGTGTAACAAATCTATTGTATATTCAACCGTTTAGACTGACACATGACACCAAGCTTAGGCCTTTCCATTACAAATTTATTATGCAAATTATTCCAAATAATAGTTATAACCTGCTGTGTTGTTTAACACATTCCAACAAGTGTGATATTTGTAGCATGTCAGTACACTTAACTATACACATGTTTTGGGAATGTCCTGTAACTCAAGAGTTTTGGCACCGTGTTAAAGTGTATATCGAACGAACTGCGACATGCTTTTCAAATTTGATTAGTACATAAAAGCCTCTGTAACGTTTCACTAATGTCACATATTGTTTTTTTTTTCTCATTGTGTTGGCAAAATTATATAGTTTTAGGAATAAGTGTCCAAACAGCATACCCACTATTAAGCATTTAACTGCATATCTTCAAAATAGGCTAAATATTGAAGAAAAAAATGGAGTCAGTATAGATAAAATAGAAACGTTTAGAACAATTTGGAACAATGTTTTAACATAAATCATTATAATTCTAAACACTTTATGCATGTTTGTGTGTCCTTCAATCTATTTGTCGAACGGTACATATGACTCTGTATTTTTCTAACTGTTTGGTGTATTAATTTCGATAGATATGTTTGTGTTATACCTTTTTTTCGAATTTTCGTATTGCTATTACTAAATATGTTTTATCATGTTTTTTTTTTTTTTTAAATAAACATATATTTACAAAAATAAAATATAAAAAATAAGTTAACACAATACTGTAATACTGAGAACAAAATGTATTGAGACTCATTTTAACTCGTAAGTCTTAAGTCTAAGATTTGTGTTAATTCGTGCATCGAATAATTCTACTAAGCTTGATTTAAAAACAACACAGTCTATTTGCCAACATAAATGTCGGTGTGTTTCGGCAAGTTTTGTCTGATTTGTTTTCGGCATTTTTTTTTTCAAAACCTGGAAAACCGTCCCGACAACCCGACATTTGTTTTTTTTTATTATTGCGCTCTACGGAACCTAATTTGGGAATTACTTGCTGCCACATTTTACTTAATAGCTCAAACAAAGTTGTGTTAAGAAAGCTAGCCAAGTATAGTTTAAAACAATTTACACAAAATAAATTAGAACATTTAATGGAATGGTTGTTTCAATAAGTAAATTATACGCTTTATATTGTGAAGTTAAAATGTATTAACTCATCTATATGACATTCTCACAAAAAGAACTGTTTATTTGTTGTCTATTTTAATTGATTGTTCTTCAAAAGGATGTATGTTTGTATGCGCATGGTGTTATTTTATTGCTCATGACGATGAGCTGTGTGTGCTTAAGTCCAAATAAACTTATATGTTCTGTTCTGCTCTGCAATTGTTAATTAAACGTAGAGATATGTAAACGTGTGTATAATTATTGCTTACAAACGTTAACTCGTCGGGATGGGATAAATATGTTAGTTGTCATTTATTCAGTTTGTTAGGCGTTTTGAAAAAAGCAGGTCAATGGCAAGATTAAGATGAGGTCAGGTGTGTATGGAGAGTTAGGGAGACGGGTTTTGTCCGGGCAAGCTATTTTATGGACATATTTGACACATGACCTCTCTGTAAGACATTGAAATTGTTGGAAGGGAGACGTATGTTACACGCGTCACGCCTTCTCCTCGTGATTCCATGCGTGGGAAGTTAGTTTAAAATTGCTTGATACAATATGCTATCAGTTACAGTCCTGAGTTGTTTTATGACCAAATTAAATCTTTGACGTATAAGTATGATTCTTAGCATTAGACCAAAGCATAATAACTTAAAAAAAACGAGTTAGAGAGTCATTTTGAACAAAGGACTGAGTCATGTAGAACTAAGAAATCTAAATACAAAAGCAATAACACTCTGAGAACCGCGACTACCATGATAAACAATATGCAGACATAGGCACAGAGGCCAACACATTATTTGTATTGCGCCAAGATTAATCATGCTTTTCTGTCCGGGTTGTTCATAGTGCAAATTTTGACTGATCAAAGTATTCCATGATCACGCAGGGTATGCGGATACTCTGATGGCGGATGGCACTCCCATAACAGAGAACGACAAATGTCACGCGCGATATGAAAGTAGCTCAGTTTTTTTTATAAGTTATATCCTAAAGATCAGTTTTTAAGACAAGACACATGGTCGAGTTGATAATTGGTGTACTCTTTTGTACTGGGAAGACAAAATTTCACGGAAAAAAATGGTTCATATTTGCCCCAAAAATAGAAAATTCGGTCGGAAAACAACATAAACTGGAGGAACAGTAAACATTTGAACAAAATAAAACTACTTAGAAATATTGCAAGAAAGTGTTTGCTATTCCCGCATGTAGAGTAATCACTGCGCTTCAAATACTGAAATGTTGATAGAATTCAATGAAATATAAACAAAGATAGACCATGTTTTAATACGTGGTTTACATAAAGATACAGGCACTTCTTCTACCGACAAAGGGCACTTCGGATCACGGAGACTTTCAACAAATTGGGCACTCTGATAACCAAGTTTTATCTTCTACCTTAAATGCATTTATGTATGTTATTGCTTTTTGTCAAACGCAACACTTTAACTCATGGCTTCGCCATATTAGGTATGGCTACGTACTGTGTTCATTCGATGCAAAACCACACATGAAATGCACAAGTTATAGAAATAAATCTGAATGTCGCGTTAAACCACACAAGACGAATGTAAGTATACATAAAATTCATTTAGAGTTACGTTTACCCTTCGGTGTGCTACTCTGATTTTCCATATACTTGTTCTTTGAGTGTAAGATGTTGTACGCAATTTTGAAATGCTCTATTTTTGTTATGTTTATTATGTATATGGGCCGCTCCATGAAATAATCGGATACCTCTGTGTAAATCTATACGTAAAGTGCCATCCCGGATCAGCCTATGTAATGAGAACGGGGCGCCACCTTCCGTCTTAATGGTATTGTCGTTTCAAGAAGGCATGTTCTTAACGAAACTGCATTGGAAGTGGAAAGTGGCCTTCCGGATTAGCCTGTGCGGAGGCTGATCATTGACGGCACTTTAGGCAGATGTCAATATTCCCCTTTTTAGCATGGAATGGCCCAATTATGATTTTAGTGTGTTGTTCTTTTTATGTCCCCCAGTCTATACTGGGGGACATATTGTTTTTGCCCTGTTTGTTGGTTTGTTTGTTTGTTGGTTTGCACAAACTTTAACATTGGCCAAAACTTTTGCAATATTGAAGATTGCAACTTGATATTTGGCATGCATGTGTATCTCATGGAGCTGCACATTTTGAGTGGTGAAAGGTCAAGGTCATCCTTCAAGGTCAAAGGTCAAATATATGGGTCAAAATCATAACTTTTGCAATATTGAAGATAGCAACTTGATATTTGGCATGCATGTGTATCTCATGGAGCTGCACATTTTGAGTGGTGAAAGGTCAAGGTCATCCTTCAAGGTCAAAGGTCAAATATATGGGTCAAAATCGCTCAAAAGGGTGCATTGTGCATTGTGTTTCACAAACACATACCTTGTTTAACATTATTATAAATCTTAATACCTAAAACGACATTTTGCATTTGGTACATAATTTCAGAGAATATTATGAAAGTGTGAGAACATGCTGATGATGAGCAATTAACCTTTAGTTTCTCAAACTAAATGTTTACATATATTAAAGAAAATAACGCAAATGTCTTGTCATTTAAAAAAATATTATGTGCCTAAACGCAATATGTATTATTCTGTAAGTAATCATAATTTAAGTTATACATCTGATGAGAAGAAATGAAAAAAATGTAACAGCGAATTTTACTTTAATTTAACAATGAACACGCTTAAAGGATTACAATTATAGATTGACGACATCCAATGACCCTCGATTACTGTCTTCATTTGAAATAAACACAGGTGCTGTATGAGCAACTTTTAAAAACGAACCATCTAAAACCAATCAGTAAATGTTGATCACAAATAGTAACATACAATTATGAAATAATATGACCGATGACCATCGTCTACTGAGCAATTTAACAAATAAATCACAATATAGTAGGTAAAAACTAAGGTAAATAGCATTTAATATACCAAGACTGCACTTTAAACTTTGAATATACTTATATGGTATATAGGTAAATATCATATTCAACACGTGGTTACGGTAATCTGTTCTAAAATGTCAAAATTCAAGCGAGGAATGTGTGCGTATATTTCGTATTATACATAAATTCAATCTTCGTAGAAATGTTTTTTTTTACGTATAAAGCATGACATACATTTGATAATATGAAATGTGGTATGTGTCTGTATCTTGCAATGACTTTTGTACGTTAAAAGAAGAACTTAAACTCAAAAGATTATGTTACAGCTGTATTGAACAATTTGCTCAAATCAATCGCCTCATCAGACATGGCACATTTGTTTCACATTTATCTTTCACATTTATAAAAAATCATAATCATATTCCAAAGGGATAAGAAAATGTTTCGATAATTTGTTTTTAATTAACGTAAGTACATCCATTTTTATTTATTGCCTGCTTACTATAACAGTATTCCACAGCGATTTCTGCATTTTTGATTCACTAAAAAGAGTGTGTTATATCTGGAAAAAAGTTTCCAGTAATCGGGAATGAAAGTGCCATTGTAATTGAGATGATTGGTAAACGAAGTGCACATGAAAAATGTGCATGCTACTCTCAAAACATTTGAATTTTCTCAAAAACGTTAGTAAACTAACAATGTAACATGTTGTAACAATAATGTACATATCGTTCTTTTATTTCGAATAGTAATTACGTTCTTGATTTATTTCCAAGTATCTTTATTTTGCTAAAATATGTACTGATCATCCAATTGATGCTGATTATCGATGGAATTTTATCGTTTTTTTTTATAATTCGCCGTTTTTCCGCGAATTTCTTTCTTCGAAATACGAAGTGCTATACCATTTATCCCCTAAACAATGTTCCGTGTCTGAAAGCCAAATAAACAGAACATAAATGCAAAAAAGCTGAAGAATTCGCCTCTCGCGCGTGGCTTTTGTTGTTCTCGGTCATTGAAGTGTCATCCGTCATGAAAGTATCCGCATACCCGGCGAGATGATCTCACAACCAACATGAGTGCCAATCTCACAAAGATAAGCCAGTATGTAAAACATTCGGGTAAAGATTGAACAAAGCCACAATTATTTCTGTTATTCTACCTTAGACCTTAAACGCGACGATTACCCTCAACCAAGGGACTAGGTTATAGTGTGCGTCCACTACTGCAAACAAATTTCAAACACTAAATTTGCGCAATTCTATGTTCTGACCTTTGACCTATTTCTGTGAAGTTGACCTTAGCCGAAGTGACCTGGTTGGTTCTCGGGTGTTACTATCCCTCTTTTAATGCTGCTAACTTTTACCGAGCTGTTTGAATCTCCATCCTTACTGGAAAATGCTATGATCCGGATAAAGCGCTAGGTGCTTATTTATTATCTAAAATTAGGAGCGTTCTTTTGGTTCCCCAAAGACAACAAGTACTGGGTCTAGGCCCAGGAAACGGACTCGAGAGCTTTTCAAATAAGTAGTAAGTACATGTTTGTACATCAAATGCAATCAAGTTTAAATAAATAGGTTTTTCCTAAACTTCACGTATCTCTTTTTTAAAGGTTAACACTTGACTACTTAAAATATTGTGACCACGCTTTATCACTTTAAAGCATATTAAGATGGGATTTCGTACAAACCTGAGTACGCTTTTGCACTGCACATAGATATTGAGGGTACCAATTATTTAAGTACCTCAAGTTACAAACATTTTTGATACCGAACATTTAACATTTTACTATACTCTCAAATCTTACGATAAAATATATGTTATATCTGCAACAAGCGGATATTGTTTCAAATATTCTTGCAGTTAAATATTTCAAAATTTATAAGCATTAGCCCGAAATTCATTACATTTAAAATCATACGAAAGTTTGAAGCCACTTATTAGAAATAGTTTTAATAAATTATGCCTGTTATACAACAGTTTGGAGTTAAAATAGTTGCTAACCATGTATCCAGTACGACAAGTGTTCACCAATCGCTAATGGCGACGTCGATTATAGCAAAAACCTATTACGATTCATTGGCTAACAAAGGCTTTTCAATTGATATAGTCGCGAGTCCTTCTTGAGAAAATATATACGTGGGCGTCTTCAAAAAATAAAGAATTTTATTTAATAAAACATATGTAGAAACACGATGAAAAGCAAACATTACCCGCAGTACCATGCGGTTAAACTAATTTACTAAATGATGTGAACTCGATGTACTCAGTTTGATTTAAAAGACGTGTTTGCTTTAGCATTCGTTGATTATATTTTTAATTAGTTTTCATATATTTAGTATTCAGTATGCCAGTTTTGACCACAGAGGCGTGAGTTGAACAAAAGTTTTGAGGACCACTTTACATCCATACCTTGTTATAGAAAAACATGGCTTAGTGAATGTGCGTAAAGTGTTGTCCCAGATTAGCCTATGCAGTCTACACAGGCTTATCAGGGAAAACACTTTCCGTTAGTAGTATGTTTTCGTTTCAAAGAAGTCTCTCCTTACCGAAACTCCAGTTAAGCCGGGAAGTTTTGTCCTTGATAAGCCTGTGCAGACTTCACAGGCTTATCTGGGACAACACTTGACCCACGCGATCAAAACCCGTTTTCCCAGAGCGAGGATTACTCTTTACACTCATAATCACTTCTAACGCATTTTTTTAAATTAAATGCTCGATTTCTAATAAACGGAGTTCGTAAACAATTTTAGAATAACAAATAGACCATATTTTAATATATCAAAAATCTCAAGTTGATATTTTCAGCCGTTGAAGACAGGTTTGCTTAAGAAGTGCCTAAGTGTGTGAGATTGTTCATGGTATCGTCGAGGCGAGCAGGAACCATTTGTTTCTATTTTGTTGGTATACTCAAAAGGTTCTTGAACACATCGATTTTTTTTTGGAATGAATACGTTCTTCGACTCTACAGATCATGGATAATAGGATCATAGACGTCCGAACGGAATAAAAAAATATATGGAAGGAAAACTTAATACATTATAAAATGAGCTGTTGAAGTATTGTCTTATCAAATTGTTTTTTATAAGTTTTTCCTTGTAAAGTGGTTATTAATTCTTGCACAACATCTGCGTGTGGAATTGTTGGACTATTAACCTACATCCTTTTTTAAGCTCATTTATAAACTTATATCAAAATAATAGCTTTGGCCAAAGATTACACGATTGTCCGATTTGTGTACATATGGGGACACAAAGGTACAATACTATTAGTATTTCCTCTTTTTTTCAGGCTAAATTTCAACGAAAAGAAGAACATTAAGATATTGGAGAAACATAGGTGTTTTACTAACAGTCATCATTTTTACAGTTATATTAACTCTTATTATTAGACTAGGCAAGCATGTTACATTCAAAGCTGAGCTTAAGGACTTTGCTATTTCGAGCGAAGGAATTCGTAACTTAAAACAAAGAAATGTGAAGAAAATCAATAGTTCTCCGAAAACCTTAAAGAAATGCTCTATATATTGGATCTCCATAGGGAGGAAATTATTAACACTAATGGCCGAAATATTTAATAAATGAGTAACCTTTATAAGTCTTAAAGAAATGCTAACTATATGACCATGGTATGTCATGAGTCTAAAACCATATCCAGCTATGGTTGGAAAACAATGGACAATGATAGTTGGTAAACCATGGACAACCATTGTCAGTCATGGACTACCATGGTCCAGCATGCAGGAATAGGTATCGATATTGATTTCATCATTATCATTAATGGTTCTCTGTCCTGGTTATTTATGGTTCATGGTTCAAATTTCCTTGATCTGAGAATCAACAGTATCAGTGTTACAAAGATACGCAAGTCAGTGTTTTTTCAGATGTACATTGGACCTTTAACCTTACATTGTGTTATTGACCTTCGACCTAGGAACCTGGTAATAGTGTGCGCCAAACAGTATATTTTAACCTACTGTAAAGACATGTCTACATCCTTTATTTGCTAAATACTTAATTTTTACTTTTGTCCATGATTTGTGACGTTGACCTTAAATCAAGTGTCTCGTGTATTGCGCGTTACACTTTCTAACATCATACTGATCCCTGTTGCCAAGTATTTAATCTATAAATGCTGAATAAAATTATGTTTCGGATGAAGTGCTAATCTAAACAAACAAATCCTTTACCTGACCTTTGACGTTGAAATGTGAGCTCGGCCTTGTACCGAGGGATCTGCTTCTTGATTGCGACATTATATCTAATTATGTTGATCACTAATGGCAAGCTATTTGAAAAATCCATCCATGAAGGACAAAGTTATTGTCCGGACTAATATTGTCCACCTCCCACCCGCCAATTCTCCCGCCCTCTCGGTTGTTCCTATAATACGGCCGTTGTTCAAACGTACGTATACAGAACAGAACATGAATGACAGTGTTGGCGTACTTACGGGTTCAGGAACTCTGCTCCGTGTACGATTTCTACTTATTTCATCTCGGAATCACGGATTTACTGCTATCCTCGATCAGTTTACCTTTTTCACGGCGCATACTATCATGAACTACACCTGGCCGTTTGGATACGCTATCTGTAAAGTGTACCTTATGTGCGACTTCACGCTGTGTGTACAATCCATAATGATGATGCTGATCATCAGTTTAGATCGGCTGCTACTGATCCAATTGAGATCCTCCTACATTATCAGGATCACGCGGCGCGTTGGCATTGTCCAGGTCGCCGGCGCCTGACTCATCTCCTTTCTACTGTACTCCCCTGCTATCATTGGCTGGGACGCCTGGGTGGGCTACTCGACGATAGAGGACGAATGCGACCCGGAATTCGCGTACGACCGTTAAAATAAAGCAGCGCTTAAAGATGAATCAGGTCAATGGTAATCCTGTGCAATGAGTCAACCATTAATTCGGATAATCGAACAGCAACAGCTGCCCCTATGCCTCCAGCGGCGCGGGACTTTGGCAGACGCCACCGGAAGGCAGCCAAGTTTCTCGCCATGCGTGTAGCGGCCTTCTTGCTCTCGTGGGCGCCCTACTCGATCATCACGGTAATCATATCGTTCGGTGATGATTGCGTGAACACACCTTTGCATGACTTTTTCATTGTTTTCTTCTGGATGAAATCCGCCGTCAATCCGCTCCTGTATGCGTACAACAGTCAAAGATACCGCATGCACTTTAAGCGGTTCCTATCATGTAACGGTAGGCTCCTGGTTAGGAAAAGAGAACCGGCCGTAAAACCAGAAATCTACGCCCAAACGAGCGCCAATTGAAGACTGACGACGAATCATTTACAAAAATAAGTATACAATAATACTGTTATCTCGGCTGATGAGAGACGAAGTTATGAGCCAGAGACGGAAACTTAAACATACTGATACTCTTTATCCATGTTCGCTGCTGACTACCTTCAAGACGGGAATATGCCATCAGGTTTCTAGGGGGAATCATATTGCTGGACAGTTGTTTGTTTGAAATTGCAGTTTTTAATTTGCTCAGTGCTGCTTTCAACCAGTGTAACAAACTTCGTTCATGAAACAATGTTTGTGCATTGTTCTCTGCTAGATTTAATTTCAGGTTTTTCACCATGTATGAGGTGATTTCTTTCTTCTGTGGGTTCAGTACGTGCTTTACAATCATCTTTAATAGCACGTACAGCTTCAACTGAGTGTCATTCAGACTGTGCATAAGTTCGGTCTCACCAGAAGAAAAAAAATCCTCCACTCTAGATGCTTAGACATACTTCCTTTAAAGCCTACAGGGGAAACGAATCCGCCCATTGACTCGACCCTCTGCACGATGTTCTGTGTTTGCCATTGGCGATACCACTTTGCCCATTGGTGCAGGAGGCTAGGAATGTGGCAGCGAAGAGCATGGACATAATCGTACTCAAGTGTCCCATCAGTTTCTGAGCTGGCCGGATCAGAATGCGGTTTAACAACATCACTGCAGTGATAGCATCCAGCTTCGTGTGCTCATAATAAAGGTTGCTACTCATGCAATAATTCGTTCCCTTGCATATCAGGCGTAAGTGAATTGAATATTGCTTCCGGACAATCCAAGCGAACTATATCTTTCTTTCTACAATATGCCTGTGTAGAATGCGCCGTACCAACTCTTAATATGGTTTTGAAGGAAACACTCGTCGGTACATACATAACATCAAAGTCGCTCTCAAGTCTGCCTGCAACACCCTATATCTTGCTACCCGTGACGATAAAGTCCTTTTTATTTGCACTTATGAATATCAGTCAGACTGAATGCTTTTACTCGGGCCTCTCTCTGTTCCTGGCCGTATCCAAGGATGTTCGTAAGTATGAATATTTCTCTTTACTCTTCTTTGTAAGGTAACGAAATCTGAAAAGTAACCAAACAATTTAAGTTGGTATTAACGCATGATTGATGGTAGAGCTTAATATCAAAATAAAGCAGGCTACACATTGTTCAGTCCTGGGGTAGCTCCGTAGGCCCAGGCGTTGTCGTTATATTGCGTCTGCAGTGTGTGGCCTCTTAGTACTGTATATGAATTATATGTGCATGTTTGCACATAGCACTGTTTTGCACTTGGAAACAAAGATATCGTCCTATCTTTGTTATACAACACCACAAAAATACCTAGTGTATAAAAAGTTACGTTTTATCATCCCTCTATTCCTCAAATCAGCATGATACAAAGGTCCTGATATTATTTTTTTTATATCAGGTTTATTATCGTCGATATCAGTCATTTTCTGACCTTGTATAGATTCATCGTTTTTTCATAGGCTAATTCAGGTCAAATGCTGACTGTGTATTTTTATTCCATATAAGGTGGGTAGCTTTTCATATTAGGTTAGTAACGTTAAATGAAGTAACGGATGTCAACAAGACGATGTTATAACATACAGAATAGCGAAAGTTTTATCTAGTTTCTTCGTTGATCATGGAATATGATACTTAGAAGATAAATTCTTTAAGCGGCTTTTACTGACCCCGCACGATGTGATACAGGGTAGAAAATTGATATTGGGCGAGAGGTAAAAGATGTACATACTTCTCTGAATCAACTAAGTCTTCGTTTTCGCTAGAAATAAATCAGATTCAAAACAACAAACAATTAGATACCAAACTGTAGTTCATTTGATACGTAACAACAACAACAACTACAACAACAACAACCGCCACTTCCGCCACTACCACCACAACCGCCATTGCCACTGCCAGTGCCACCGCCACTGCCAATGCCACCGCCACCGCTACCGCTACCGCTACCACTACCACTTCTTCTACCACTACCAGCACCACTACCACAACCACTACTACAACTACTACAGCTGCTACTGCTACCGCTACTGCTACCGCTACCGCTACCGCTACCGCTACCGCCACCGCCGCCGCCGCCGCCGCTTTTATGTTATTCTCCACTTGGTTAAACAGCAAAAGTATAAAAAAAGGCTTGAGGTTGAAACTCAGCCTAAAATAATACAAAAAACCTAATAAGCACTATTCTTAACCCAGTCTGCTCCTAAATAAGAAAACGGAAATTACGAAAACGCATAATCAACTTTCAAAGACAAAATACTATATAGAACAAGAAACCACACAAATTGTAACAGCAGATAATATCGTTTTATACTCCGTTAGTCATTTATAAAATATTAACACAGTGACCAATCGTCTGAGATAAACAAGACAACACATACCACATACGGCACACTATTATGTTTACGCTTGGTGACCGCCTTGGAACGGTTAATATAGTTCATACGGGTCTAAATTGCTTTAATGGCTAGCAAACATCGCTTGTTAATAAACTTGTATCTAATAGAATCGCAATTTAAATTCAAAAACAAATCAGGATAGTGTCATTGTAGTTTGATTTAATTCCCCCAATCATATAGGACACATTTCAGGTTAACGTCGTGCATTGAAGTTCCAAGCTATTTTATATAATGCCATACATAAATTATTGTTATTTACGTTTGAACCTTTTGAACTTCAAGCTTGACAGGGTTTCACTGTTGTAATTTAAAGAAAAACTGGTCAACTCCCTTGCGGCTATGTTTTTCAACGGACCGAAATCAGTTTTAAACTCGGGCGAGATATAATAACAACACATACTCTGATCAAGGTTCAAAAAGATTAGGCAATCTTTTAGCTTTTTAAGTGTTAAAATTGTAACTGTTTATCGACGCACAAAGCACGACGAACAAAAGTTGTTGACAAAAGCTCGCCATGAGAAATTTGTGCTCATGTCGTGTTCTGAGAAAACTGGGCAAAATATTTGTTCGTAAAGTGTCGTCCCGAATTATCCTGTGCAGTCCGCACAGGCTAATCAGGGACGACAATTTCCGCTTTTATGGACTTTTTCGTTTAAATGATGTCTCTTCTTAGCCAAAATCCAGTTAAGGCGGAAATGGTCGTCCCTGATTAGCCTGTGCAGATTGCACAGGCTAATCTGGGATGACACTTTACGCACAAGTCTTTTGCCCTGTTTTCTCAGAACACGCCACATATGAGCCAATAACAACTATTAAATCAATATTGATAATAAAGTTGTGCCATATAGGACTATATGTACTTGAGTTATTTCCCCTTATACTAATGAACTTGGGAAAAAAATGAAACATGGTTTAAAATAATGAAAACAGGCCATATCGAGAATAGACTCGTCATTTGCATCAATTATCATTCAAACCTTTGTTATAAGATGCAAACCACAATCCCTTAAAATGACTTCCATCTTGAATTTTCCAGTGATTTTATTTTGGTAGATAAGGAAAATACGTTTTTGTTTATATGGATATCCACAAAGTCCATTTATTATACAATTGGTCTAACTACTGTTTTATAACAATCAAAGTGGGGTTATACACGCTGAAAAGTGTGGCACAATTATAAGCACGAATTGCCAAAGTACGGGACAAGATCGATGGTCACGATGACACCTGTCTCGAGCGGAAGTGGAAGTTCTTGTTGAAAGTAGTGAGCATCATTATCTGCACGTATCTAGAATGAATTGAGACTACACACGGTCATATATGACGCGCTCTGAGAAAACTGGGCATAATGCATGTGCGTAGATTGTCATCCCAGATTAACCTGTTCAGTCCGCACAGGCTTATCAGGGACGACAATTTCCGCTTTAATGAAATTTTTCGTTTAAATGATGTTTCTGCTTAGCAAAAATCGAGTTTAGGCGGAAAATGTCGTCCCGGATAAGCCTGTGCGGACTGCACAGGCTCATCTGGGACGACACTTAACTCATCTTGCATTTTGCCCAGTTTTTCTCAGAACGCGACACATATATGACAAGCTCTTAGAACACTGGACTGAATGCATGTGCTTAAAGTGTCGTAAATTATTAGCCTGTGCAGTTTAGATGGAAAGTATCGTTTCTGATTACCCATAGCGGCTCTTCTGGGATGACACTTTACGTACATGCATTCAGCCAAGTTTTTCCAGAGCGATATGTATTATGCGTTTCAATTTGTGCAAATAAATTATCAAAAGAAAGTCATGCTGGTATTTCATAGGGTTTTTACCGTGTGTGTTTTTTTTTGTAATTTTCTTTCTTTTACATCTTGATAATTTAAATACTCACTATACGACACGTACACGTAACATGTTAAGCTGCATATATAAATTATTATTACTGATATATACAGGTACGTTTTCGCTTGTATTATTCTATACCAAAGGTCCAAATTAAAATATTCATGTTCAAGTAAGGGTATCTGTAAATGAGGTTTAAATCACTTTTCTATATAGCAACATATTGGTCAATAAGCTAATAATAATCTATACGTTTCAGAGTATTAATATATAAATAATAAAAGCATATTACCCCTTCTGTCGCACCGTAGTCTTCCACATTCTGCCTCTTTATTGCATACCCAAAACCATTTTCGTACAACGGGTTGTCGAACCAGCTGGTATTCAAAGAGCCGCAGTTCGTAGTGTCAATTGGAGAAAACCAGAATGCTGGTGTTCCGAAGTTCTGGTTCAATCTGCCGCACTGCAACAGATGCAAAAGCACATTCTTGTCGAAAATTTGTGCGTTTTCTATAGCGTATAACGTTGACATCACGCATACCGCAGTTTGAAACAGTACGGCAAAGGCGACCGTTTTGATACCGAACATTTTACGGTTCTCTCTTATATTAATATAAAATATATGTTAGACATCTACAACTAACGGTTATTGCTTCAAATGTTCTTGCAGTTATATATTCAAAACTTATAAGCATTAGTCTAATATTTATTACATTTAAAATCATACGAATATTTGATATCCACTTATTACTTATAGTTGTTTTTTAAAACTCTGTCTTAAATACACCAGTCTGAAGTTTGAACAGTGTCAAACATCTCTTATACATATTAATTGACCAAACAAATGCTGATAGATCTTAAAGTTGTTTACTATCGTGACGTCATGTCATGATGACGACGTCATTTCACCAAAATAAAGCCATGCGCTTGGTTAGTTATTGATTCTGTAGCCGATGAAAGCGCTTAAAAATGTTGTATTACACATGTGTAATATTAAAAAATACGTAATGTCTCTATTACATTGAAAACAATGTATAGCATGTGATAAATACATGTATATCATAAAAGTTGTTTTCATAATGTATTCTAGATTCAAAGACGCATACAAGCACTATCACTCTAAAATAAAAAAGCCACACAATATAATTATCTAAAAATATATTTACTGAAAGGGAAAATGATTAAACAGTTAATTTCAATCGAACATGCACTTCATTATTGTTAAGGGGGCTTTTTCATGGTATAATTTAATATCGGGAATAAAAAAATGAATATGCTGATAAAATTTACTATTTACCACATTATGCATGGTATTGGTTTGCATTGTTGAATGATATGCTAGTTTTTTTTAATATCGGTATGATTTATCCAACATTCGAATTTGAATCAACAAACGGCTGTCACCATATTTTCCCCATGCATCCCGTAACAATTCGAAATTTCAAGAGAGTAATTTGTAAAGAATTTACAGGTCAACTAGCTGTTTTGGACTTATAATTGGGTATTAAACCCACAGTGTGAGCTTTGGGCAAGGTTCACAGTTGATTAGCATTACATCCAGGTTCGGAATAGATCGGATTCGAACAGACACAAATTATGGACCAAGGGATGGACACACATTTGCAATAAGTAACCCCCATACGCTTTGTCCAAATTGGTTCTATGGCCATGTTATATAAGTTGAAGCTGAAGGTCAAAAGAGGGTCAGGTGATGTAAGTGTGCTGAGTGTTAAATGGAAATATTGAAGCTCTTTAGTAAGAATTATTGCACGAGCGGTAAATATGTGTTAATTGTCTGCCTGAACTGTGTTCAGAGCCGTTTGATATCCTTTGCATGTGCTTAGCCTTTAAGTATATCATGCTCTAGTCAATTATGCATATGACCAGAATAGTTTATATTTCATCATATAACACAATTAATGTACAGTAGTGTGCACTGTGTTATGTGTAACAAATACAGGTAACTCACACTATTTAATTTACAAAATGTAAATTATTACAAAAACAACAATATTCTCTTTAAAAATGTATTGTCTTTAACTCCAAAGAATGGCGAAATTAGTCCGCTTAGAAATGGTGTACTTGTTTGATGTACCAAGCTGGGTTTTGCTAAGAGTCAGTTAACATACAGCATTCAGATTATGCATGACTTATTGGCTTACTATAAACTTGTGAAGTTGCTTTTCATTTCCCATTTCAAGCCGGTATTATCCAGGTATTATCCAATAGAAAGTTAATGTAAAATATAAATATAATATTGACCTTCTATCCAATGATTGAAGAAAGAATTTTGTTTTGTAGACATCCATTAAAATTTAAAAAAAAAGTCCGCAATATTAGCCTGGTTATAAATTCTATATTTTTTTTGTCCAGTTTTGTGGTGTCCTAAGCTTTTCAATTGCGTTCATTGAAAGCTGCATCCTTTCAAAGGAATTAGTACTTACTAAACAAAACGCATAACATACACTGAATACATGAAAAATACCATATTTATAACATCACGACGAGTTAACGTATGTATGAAATAATAATATATACGTTTACATATCGTACACTTAGTCCACTTAGCAATTACAACGAATAATAAGTATGCCCTGAATGCGGCAGTAAGGCATTCATTATAAAAGTAGTATTGTATAATTATTTTTGAATCAAGCTTAGTAGAATTAAGCGTTTTAGTTCAAGGCCCGAATTTACCAAATCTTTATCTAACAACTTACGTGTTAAAATAAGTATCAACACATTTTTTTCTCAGTAAAGCCGTATTATTAAATAATAATTTTGGTGAATGCCTCGTTGTTAGGCTTCAATTGGCCATCGTTTATGTGTAGATTTCTGGTTTTACGACCGGTTCTCTTTTCCTAAACAGGAGCCTACCGTTACACGATATGAGCCGCCTGAAGTTCATGCGGTATCTTGGACTGTTGTACGCATACAGGAACGGATTGACGGCGGATTTCATCCAGAGGCAAACGATGATAAAGTCGTATAAATGGGTGTTCACGCAATCATCACAGAACGATATGATTACCGTGGTTATCGAATAGGGAGCCCAGGAGAGCAAAAAGGCCGCGACAAGCATGGTGAGAAACTTGGCCATCTTCTTGTTGCGTCCGCCAAAGTCCCGGGTTGCTGGAGGCATGGGGGCAGCTGTTGCTGTTCGATTATCCGGATTAATGGTTGACACCGATTGCACAGGATTACTCCTGACCTGATTTATCTTTGAGCGCTGCTTTATTTTTACGAAGATTAAAACATTTACGGACACGATACATATGAATGGGATAATGAACTCCACGAACGATCGTCGTAAAAACGCGGTCGTACGCAAATTCCGGGTCGCATTCGTCCTCTATTGTCGAGTAGCCCACCCAGGCGTCCCAGCCGATGATAGCAGGGGAGTACACTAGGAAGGAGATGAGCCAGGCGCCGGCGACCTGGGCAATGCCAACGCGCCGCGTGATCCTGATAATGTAGGAGGATCTCATTTGGATCAGTAGCAGCCGATCTAAACTGATGATCAGCATCATCATTATGGATTGAACACACAGTGTGAAGTCGCACACAAGGTACACCTTACAGATGGCGTATCCAAACGGCCAGGTGTAGTTCATGATAATATTTGCGGTGAAAAAAGGTAAACTGATCGAGGACAGCAGTAAATCCGTGATTCCGAGATGAAACAAGTAGAAATCGTACACGGAGCAGAGTTTCTGATCCCGTAAGTACGCCAACACTGTCATTGAATTGCCCGTAACCGTTATCAAAATGAGCAACGCTAGACCGACCGATACCGGGATGTCCACACTTTGGGTCACAGAAATGATACCCTCGTCTTCGTTGTTGTAGTCCTCCCCTGGCGTTGTAGACATGTCTAGAGAATAAAGCCTGTATCACCTTAAATAACTGTTTGGTTATACGCCGTCACAAAGTTCGCCGCGTTACGATCGCAGTGCGCTTCAGAAAAGTCCTATTTTAAATAGCTCCCCCGACTCCTTCCTTCATAACGATGTTACGAGAGATCACCGGCTTTGTGTTTTTTAGTCTGAATGATTAACACTATGAACATAGATTATATATGTACATTAAAAATCTATACCATTATTAATTAATTCCCCCTGACGGCTCAAAATTATCAGCGCTGCTTGCAGAGGCGTGGTTGCCATTGTTACATCATGAATATTACTCCGCTGTTTATATTAGGGTCTCGAGTTCGATATGACATGAAATTAAGGCACATTAGATTTTATATCAGTTGGATAATGGGTTTTTATTCTATTCTATAGCTTCTTGCATGTTTTTATGTTTTAATAATGAACTAACGGAAAAATCGTCCTTTTTTCAAAGCATACATAACTACCAGATTCATATTGCATTTTCCTCTCCAGTAATTACAGCATTGAACAGAGCTTATATAAGGATCGTGATTGGTTGTATTCTAAACCATGAAAGGTTATATCATTGTTTTATATAAATCGTGATTGTTATGTATTATATTAGGAACAAAAAACTATGTTTAAACTAATAATTAATGTCAGATAATTGGAGTGACACATATTAGAAGTACCAGGGGATAGCCATCAAAGAAACATCTTCTTTTTTTAATAACATTTTAATTGAAAATTTGTTATATTTGCGATGCCAACATACGATACTTTATACGAAAGGAAGGCACATGCAGTTGTCATTTTCTTAAACTGGTATGCAGTGACTAATTCCTTTGCTCGAAATAGCTCGAAGTCCTTTAGATCAGCTTTGAAATGAACATGTATTTGCCTAGTCTAATAATAAGAGTTAATGCAACTGTAAAATGATAACTGTTAAGAAAAAAACACACCCAACTTTCTCTTACATCTAAATGTTCTCCTTTTCGTTGAAATTCAGCCTCAAAAAGGAGAAAATACCAATAGTATTGTGTTCTCATATGTACACAATCGGACGATCGTTTAATCTTTGGCAAAGATAGTACTTTGATATAAGTATAAACTTGAGATTATAAATTGCTGTAGGTAAATAGTCCAAAAAGTCCACACGTCAACGTAATGCAATAATTAATTATCACTTTACACAGATAGACTTATAAAAATCCATTTGATAAGACAGCCTGATAAACTATACTGCAAAAGCTCTTTTTATAATATTTTATCTAACGAAGTGTCATTCTTATCACAAAAAGTGACATGCCGTACGCATATCTGGGCACTGAAATGTGTGTATGTGTGTGTTTTGTCAGAGGTTGACGTATATTCTCAACCGGTAAGTCACTTAATAATTATATATCTTTTAAGTGAATACGTGCGGCTCTACGTTGTTCGTTCTTCTTAATTTTGGTTTTATTTTACTCTACACGCGCACAAATACTGCCGTATTATGAGAGAACATGAGTCGTGTTCTGAGAAAACTGGGCAAAATGCATGTGCGTGAAGTGTCGTCCCAGATTAGCCTGTGCAGTCCACAAAGGCTAATCAGGGACGACACTTTCCGCCTAAATTGGATTTTTGCTGAGAAGAGACTTCATTTAAACGAAAAATGTCATGAAAGCGGAAAGTATCGTCCCTGATTAGCCTGTGCGGACTGCACAGGCTCATCTTGGACGACACTTTACGCACAAGCAATATGCCCAGTTTTCTCAGAACGCGACACAAATGAGAGTGGAATAACCCGTTTCCCGAAGGTCACGTTAGCAAACTACAGATAGGTGAAAGGTTTCATCCCATATATTTCTTGAAATATGAAACACTATAAATTGTATCTGAATGCATGCTTATAACCTTATGTATCCTCCACTCAAATGCATGTACTTAAAATACTCTGTAAATAACATGCTTGCATGAATGTATGTTATATCTTACGGAATATCTTAGTTGATGCACCCATCAAATATATGCATGTATGTATGTCTGTAATATCTTATGGATAAAATAAAATTATACATGCGAAAAAAAGAGCTTTCCTCCCGTATTTTATATTCCGTTTGGACGTCTATGATCTATGATCTTTGGAGTTGAAGGACGTATTCATTTGGAATAATATCGATGTGTTCTAGAACTCTCTGAGTACAGAAACAAAACAAAAACACATGGTTTCTGTTCGTCGTTACGATTTCATGAAATATCCCGCACACTGAAGCACTTCTGAAGCAAACATATAATAAGATTTTCTCATAAACGGCTTAAAATATAAACTTGAGATTTTTGCAAAATGCTTTTTTTTTTAGTTTGATTAAAATCATTCATCCACTATGCTCTGACAGTTCATGTACATGCGCTGATGTGGTGTAGTTTGAACCTATTTATTTTAGCTCTATTTCATCGAAAGCGTAAGGCTTAATTGAAACGCTCTCGAGTCCGTTTCCTGGGCCTAGAACCGGTACTTGGTGTCTTTTGGGAAGATCTCAAAAACGCTCCCACTGTGGAGATCGAACCCGTGACCTCCCGGTTACTAGGCGGACACCATATCCACGGCGACCTTTTGGTGTGGTTTTCTCGATCTTCATCTATCAATTGAGGACGAATTTCAAAACGACTTTTTCTGTTATATTAAAATATGATCTATTTGTTCATTCAACAATTGTGTCGTGTTCTGAGAAAATTGGGCATAATGCCTGTGCGTAAATGGTCATCCCAGATTAGCCTGTGCAGTCCGCACAGCTAATCAGGGAAGACACTTTCCGCTGTTATGACATTTTTCGTTTAAATGAAGTCTCTTCTTAGCAGAATTTCAATTTTAGCGGAAAGTGTCGTCCCTGATTAGCCTGTGCGGACGGCAC
>VMBQ01011646.1:0-17648 GCA_007657795.1 Dreissena rostriformis | reverse complement strand
TGTACCTGAGTTGTATTCCCGCCTAAAACCCGATGTCGTAAAACGCGCTTCCGATTATCTTAAACAAACTTCTCTTTAAAAAAAACTGCGTCAACATGCTATGTGAGTATGAGTTTCGATAATATAGAGGCCATTTTACAGAAAATTGACATACATGTGTATATAATTTATTTTAAAAAAATAGCCGACAACGACCGATTTAGCGTTAAATTTCCCGGGTACGTTTTAGTATATTTACCGTACCCGGGGTACATGTAAGTATACTTAAGAGTACCCGGGGTACATGTAAGTAGTACCCGAGCCGACAATGACCAATCGAGCTTAACTAAGATAATGCTACATGTACTACAGTCATGTAACTAACATACAATATTCAATACAATTTTATCGTAATTTGTGTTGCTGTAATAATGTTACAGTTTTATCACATCTTACAACATTTGGCCAATCTTGATAACAGCAGTCCATTTAGCACAGGGAAATCAACAACTGGCTACTCGAGCCAAGAATTATAAGAATTGATTGGGTCAATATTGACAACAACTGACCATTTCGGACAATACTGACCGCAGCTGACAATTATGGAAAATACTGACCACAGTTGACCATTTCGGACAATACTAACTAAAAACTGACCATTCTGGTGGAAGTCGGCTCAAAGAACCTCGTCGGTTAATCTAAATCTAACCTTAAAGTTTTAGTCATTTTACTTCAAGTTTTCGTTTTTAACATGACTTACAAAGGTGTGCGACATTTATCGTTAATGTTGCGACATATATCGGCAGTTGAAATTTTTGCGACATTTATCGTTTAAGTTGCGACATTTATCGTCAGTAGAATTTGCGACATATGTCGGTCCTTGCGACATTTATCGTCAACGTTGCGACAAATCTCGTAGCCTGCGACATTTAACGGCGATGCGACATTTGTAGGCGCTACAGCGGTAACATAACCATGTAAATAACTGCGGTAATCAAGTTACTACAGTCAATATTAACCATTCGCATTCTCGCCATCGCGTTCGCGCATTCTCGCCATCGTATTGTCGCACTGTCGTCATCGTATTGTCGTATTCTCGTCATCGTACTCTCGCGTTCTCGCATTCTCGCATTGTCGCCATCATATTATCGCACTGTCGCCATCGTATTGTCGCACTGTCGTCATCGCACTGTCGCACTGTCGTCATCGTAATATCGCGTTCTCGCATTCTCCCCATCGCGTTCTCGCATTCTCGCCATCGTATTTTCGCACTGTCGTCATCGTATTGTCGCATTCTCGTCATCGTACTCTCGCATTCTCGCCCTCTGGATTTAAATGTGTTACCACGATGGCCCTAACGGTATTTCGTAGTATTCCGTACTCAACGGTTGTGCTTTACTACTCTGAGGGCGAGATACGTTACGCAACACTTGGTACAAAATGCAATTTGTACAAGTAGTAATCAGCGATCTTTATCCACAGGCTTGTCCACATAATTAACTCTAACATATACAAACGAGCCTCGCCGTGTGAGAAAAAGGGTTTCATGCATGCGCAAAGTGTCATCCCAGATTAGCCTATGCAGTTCGCAAAGGCTAATCAGGGACACTTTCCGCGTTTTGTTTTTAATTTTTTGTTTAAAGGAAGACTGTACTTGACGAGAAACCAGTTAAGGAGTAAAGTGCAGTCCGCACAGGCTAATCCGGGACGACACTTTACGCATACCGTATGCATTAAACACCCTTTTCACAGAGCGAGGGTCATATAGAGTTTGATTACAACTAAACATCTACAGATGGGAATTCAGTGTTGGTTACTTATAAACTGTCGATACTTATTTATAAGAATAAGTGGAAGAACGCAGGCTTTTGTAGTCCACGTTTTGTTCGTTGCAATATCATACATCGCATTTAAAAAAGAAAATGTCGAAACTTTCTTTTCATCAAAAAGAGGGCAAACAATATACTAAGTTTTATTTCGTAAATTAGACTATACCGGGAGTTAACTGAGATGGTACTTCCGCCGCGCATGCGCATCAGTGTGCTTATCGCAAGCGTTGAAATCAGTCGACACGCTAACGAACGTGGTTCGTTTTTTCGTTTGTTATACAACAAATTAGTGCGTGTTTTATTTTTTGAGTACACGTAGTGAACTCTCTTACTTTCCGAAAACTTAAGTGTTTCGAATCGTGTTTTTACGTAACGTAGTTGTGTTTTTTTATTATTTTTTCGCCGAGTACACGTGGTGGACTCTTATCAATGGCGGACGACAAGAAACGACAAGAAAGTGAGCAAGGGCAAAGCCCTAGCTGTAAAAAGGACAAATACCGATGTTCCTAAAGTAAATACGGCGGGGTCGGTCAATAATGACCTGAACAATAACCTCGTAATAGAATGTCTTAAAAGCATCCTAGAAACCCAATCGTCAATGGTCCAGCGTATAATGGCCATCGAACAGGGACAGTTAAGCTTCTTCGAAGAAAAAGGCGACTTCTATGAGTATGATGAGGAGGCCCCTGGCCCCTCACACAGATTTAAGCCAGAGAATGAGGGCAACACTGACCCAAGTGCAGATAACCATGTCGTGAGCCGATTTTCCTCCCTCGCAAAGAAATTAAAAATGTCGAACATTTTCGGTGAAAATGTAGACCCAGTCTTGGCTGCGGATATAAATGAACTCCACGGTAAAGGCATGGAGGAGGATCTTTACGAAAAAATGGGAACTGTGAGGGGCTCTGCACAGCCAAAATGAACAGACTTGTCTGGGATGTTATGTCCAAGCAGAGCAGGTCCCTGGATAGAAAAATGCAGACGATCTCTACCTCTGTTGTCAAGGCAGGCGTCTTTTTACCCAAAGCCTTGAACAAAGCTGCTCAGCTTGAGGCAAAGTTTGCCGACTTGGACAAATCTGAGGAGCTTGACATGCCCGAAGTGATAGAGAACTGCCACAGTGCCATAGCTCTAATGGGACATGCCAATTACCAAGTGAACATGGCTCGCAGAGACTTGTTACGGCCGGAACTGACAAAAGGAGTATGCCCATTTATGCACCCACTCATTACCAGTGACCAAAGAGTTGTTTGGGGGCGACATATCTAAAACGGCCAGGGAGATCAAAGATTTCGCAAAAAATGTAAAAAAATTGTCGCATAGAATTCAAGGATGGCTTAAGGCCATATCAGAAAGATATCCAAACAAAGGCAATTCAATGAAAAGGAATTAATTATCATTGACTCAGAGATACAAAAGTTACTTAGACAAAATGTCATAGAAATGGTAGAATACAACAAGGATCAGTCCCTTTCCCCAAGTTTTCTAAGATTAAAGAAAAACGGCGAATAACGGCTAATTTTAAATTTGAAAAAATATTAAATGAATGTATTCCATATAGGCATTTCAAAATGGATACTTTTGAAAATGCACGAACACTCATAGCTAGAAACATGTTAATGTGCTTTATAGACATTCGTCATGCATATTACTCCATCAAAATAGATGAAGAAGATCAAATAATGTTGAGATTTATATGGAGAGGGAAAATATATCAGTTTACCTGCTGGCCTAATGGAATAAGCCATGGACAATTATGGTTCACAAAAAAGCCTGTTTACTTCTCTTTACGAAATCTTGGTCAAATTAGCCCAGGCTACATTGATGACAGTTTGCTTGGAGGTCAAATTGAATGACAAGGTTGGGGTTCATGATAAATAAAGATAAATCTGTTTTAGTACCAACCACCAAGATAACATACTTGGGGTTTGATATCGACTCTGAGGAGATGACCGCGAGGTTACCTGAAGAGAAAAAATCACAAATTGTCAGTGAATGCAAAAAAATACACACGAAAGTCAGATCCACAATCCGTGATGTGGCAAAGGTCATTGGCATTTTAGTAGCATCCTTCCCAGCAGTATAATTCGTAAAATTGCACCATAGAGAACTAGAAAATGCAAAAATTACAGATCTAAAGTTCTGTAGGGGCAATTTTGAGGGAAGCATGAATATTAACGATAGAATGAAATCCAAACTAGAATGGTGGTTAACAAACATTCACGCACAATACAGAAAAAATGATAGAGGGAACCCTGACCCGGTCATACAGACAGACTCCAGTCTTTTAGGATGGGGGTTTGTGATGGATGGAGAAGAGTCAGAGGGTCGTAAGACAAAAGGGGAAAAAGCACTGCATATAAATGCGCTAGAAATAAAGGCTGTAATGTTTGCACTCCAAGCACTTAAATAAAAAGTAATAATATTAATCACATATTTAAGGGTATAGGACTAAATAAACCTATGAATACTGTACACAACATAACTATAGGTTACAAAACACAATACGCAGCATTTAATTGATATAAATATAATTTTAAGTGAAATATGTTTCACAATCTACAAAGCGTATATGAAAAGTGAAAGACGAACACGTCAAATAAATATGTCCAGCATCCTCCTGGACGGTCTCCTAATATTGGAAATACATTACAACAAAAGTGATACCAAACACCAGTTGTTATCGAAGTTCATAGTCCTTCTAAAAGAATTGATGAATAATTAACGCATAATGCCTCATCAACATATAGTACTTATTTATCTTTTTTTTTTTAAATAAAAAAAAACAGGAACTCCACCCTAACCGAAAGACACTATTCTTTTTCGCTTTTGCTTTGAATGCTGCCGTATGTCGGTTATAGGATGTTTTGTCTAAATCTTTAAATTGTTACATTGTATACATCGCATTTCCTATACTATCACATAGGGCTTACGCAACGATGTAATGGTTTGATGTTACTTGACCCTATACATTTTGACATATATCTTACTTCTATAAGCATCATTATTTTTGCTTTAACATATTGTACTTTTCACATACTTTATGTTGTATGTTTGTTTGTTCTTTTTGGTTGTTTATTATTTCAAGACAATATGCGTTATAATGTGAAGACACTTTACTACGATTATTTATATTGCTTGCTATCTGAACTATGTCAACATGATCTTGAACCTTAAATACTCAATCACGCTTCCTTGTAAATGTACTACGTAGTGTTTAAAATATTTTCTTACGTTAGTGTTTTGTTAAAAAAAACAACATGTTAACGTGCTGTCGGATTCCATGACAGCTGTGCATTACATATTTCGGCGGCTGCAAGTCGCCAGAATGCAACAAATTGAGTAAAGCTATATGGTTTTGGTGCATTGAACACAATGTATGGCTCACCTGCTCACACATAGCAGGGAAGCTCAATGAAGCAGATGTACCTTCTCGGCAATTTAATCATAGGTTACAGTGGGAATTGAATGAACACATTTTCATGAAAGTATGTAGTATATGGGAAAAACTCACACTAGACTTATTCGCATCAAGACTAAATAACAAGATAGATTGTTATTGCTCATACAAGCCTGATCCTGGGGCTACATATATTGATGCTTTCACTATTGATTGGAGTCAATTTGATTGTTGTTATGCTTTTGCTCCTTTCAGCATGATCAGCCGCTGCATTGGAAAGATTCGAACAGACAGAGCACAAGCCATAGTGATAACACCTCTTTGGCCGACACAAACTTGGTTTCCGGCCCTGATGAGCATTCTAGTGGACTTTCCCAGAGTTATTCCCAGGAGGAAAAAAATGATAACACTACCGCACATGGATGTGGAACACCCGCTACAAAGGAAGTTAACTCTAAGTGCATGCCGGGTATCTGGAATTCCTTCCGAAATAGAGGACTTTCAAGGAAAGCTACAAGTATACATGTACTCATCGCTTCGTGGCGAATGTCCACTAGAAATCAATACAAGTCATACATCTCGAAATGGCTATCATTCTGTGGTAAATGGCAGGTTAGTGAAGTATCTCCATCTGTAAACAATGTTATTGAGTTCTTGACAGAGTTATACGAACGTGGTAACAGCTATAGTTCTATAAACACAGGAATAAGGACATAATCAAACACAGCTGGAACTCATCCACTAGTGGTGAGATTCCTCAGAGGAGTTTACAATATTAGACCACCTCTACCACGGTACACTGAAATATGGCACGTAAACAAAGTTCTCGTGTATTAACGGAAGCTCAGTCCAGTGAAAACCTTGTATATGAAAGATCTAACCTTAAAATTAGTTATGTTGATGGCTCTGACCAATGCAGCGCGCTTACACACTGTATATATGTTAACAGTTCGTATTTAACAAAAGTTAAAATCGGAGTTTGTGTTCGAAATTGATGGCCTACTAAAACAAAGTAGGAGAGGTGTTTCTTGTTCAACTTTAAGTTTACAATCTTTTCCGCCAGATAGGCGGCTATGTATATATTACGTGTTGAAAGAGTATCTTAAAATAACGAAACAATTCAGGAAGGAAGGAGAGACCAAATTACTGGTCAGTTATATTAAACCACATAAATGTGTATCTAAGGACATAAGAACTAAGGACATAAGGTGCATAAGAACTGTGATGATCCGATCTGGCATAGATGTTTAATTAAGAGGATTTATTGTCCTATTCGAATGCAATTACACATTATTTCTAGAAACAGTTGCAACTTTTTTTTTTAAACCAAGCACATTTTACTTTACTAGCCCCTTATTAACCGTACCGTATTTTCAATATTTTCCTGATGATGAGTATGTCGACGTTATATCATCTTCTTGCCCAAGAGATTTGTAGGCCTATCTATTTTTATGCTAATTATGACATTTTACGGGGTACCTCAAGCAGCTTAATATCGTGAAGCCTTTTGTTAAAAATTTAAAAAGAACCGTGATTGGCTTTTATATTTCCTGCAGAAATCCATATACCATAACAAAAGCATTCGAAGTTGACTCTTAAAAATAAACCAGATTCATGCATCTTAATTACTACTTTATTCGAACCGATCGTCCCGACAAAAAATCTAATCAACATGACCAAACCCTATTTAAATATATAGATAAAAGATTCGAGTAATTGTAATCTTACGTGTTATGTTATATTCAAAATATTTCTTCCGCAACTCACGTTTATCCGTAATCACCGCACCAAGCTATCTGTTTCGCGAGGGTTGCTGTTGTCTAATACACACACGACGAACATGATGGCTTTACGGGATACCGTAAGGACCATCGTGGTTACACATTAAAATCCAGAGGGCGACAATGCGACAGCGCAATAGTACGATGGTGACAATGCGATCTTACGATGACGACAGTGCGACAATACGATGGCGACAGTGCGATAGTACAATGACGACAATGCGACAATGCGATAATACAATGACGACAGTGCGACAATACGACGGCGACAGTGCGATAGTACGATGGCGACAATGCGATGAAACGATGGCGACAGTACGATATGACTATCGCGTTGTCGCACTGTCGCCATCGTACTATCGCATTGTCGCCATCGTATTATCGCGTTGTCGCATTGTCGCCATCGTATTGTCGCACTGTCGTCATCGTACTATCGCATTGTCGCCATCGTATTGTCGCACTGTCGTCATCGTACTATCGCATTGTCGCCATCGTATTGTCGCACTTTCGTCATCGTACTATCGCGTTGTCGCATTGTCGCCTACTGGATTTTAATGTGTAACCGAGATGGCCTTAACGGTATTCCGAAGTGTAATACACACACGACGAACATGATGGCCCTGAGTTAAAGATAAGGCCATGATACTGTCATGATACACATGCCGACGATGTTTTATAAAGATTTAGTACGTAAGGTCGTTTAAAGAGCGGTAATAAGATTTTGCTTAATGTTAAATTTCTGTGAAAACAAAATGTTGCAAACAACAGCAAACATTGAGAAAAGGCCCCTCTCACCTCTTTTTATACCAAATCTTTGGGAAAATATAGAACGTTTATATCTAAAATATTACACATGTTTGATTTTAGAGCCAATGTTAAGGTTTTAGCAAGACGCGGACGGCGGTCGGCGGACGACGAGCTGGCTATGACAATACCTCGTTTTTTTTTTCGAAAACGGCCGTGCTAATAATTACTTAAAAGGTATTGAATTTAAATTTATAGACGTGATACAAACGCAAACTTTCTATATACATAATACATGTATTACATATAGCTGCAAACGCTCTTTCGAATATTGTAAAATATTAAATAGTTTTTTATGGGCGTTGTTGAACGACAGCAGACAGAACGACACACAATTGTGTTTTTTTTTTTGTAAATAAAATAAAATCTTATATAATATCTAATAATTTTATTTCACTGCGCTACAGGCAGAAACTTGGCAAGTGCTGAACACCATGCGTGAAGTGTAGATACAAAATCACATATAGAAAACAATTAATAAAAAAAAATGAATATAATTTATAACTGTCAATGTAACTTGGTAATTGTTAACAACACAGTTCATGTTTCGACAGTTCAAATAGCGTGTAAGATGCCCTACTGAGTGGTTTCGATCACGTGATCCGTTATGGCTACAACTGATCCGTTAATGCATGAATTCTAAGGCGAAAAAAGGTATCACAAATACATTTTGCCTGCGTTTAAAAATAAGACTATGCGATGAAACAGTAAGCAAATATTATATTTTATCAAACTAGTGTAAAAGAAGTCTAAAAACATTTATTGCTTTTTACCAGAACAACTTTATTACGCTACTAATCCGGTTATGGTAACTTGACTGTATGCATGTTATATGAAGATTAGATAAATGAAGCTTGAAATTGTCAGGCATATATTGCAATAAAACATGCCTTGCTAATGTTGACAAATTGCATATCAGGTGATGAAAATTGACGTAGCTTTGTAAACATGATTTGTTTTGAGTCGAGGGAACCCGGATATTCATAGTGTAAAGAAGTCGTAAATGTTAAGACGCTGTAAATAAAAATCTTTAATAGCCTCGCAATTCATGTGAAGTGACGAATAACTATTTTGATAACAACAACGGACTGTTTGGAAGGTTAAGATTCAGCTGATTGTTATGCTGATTTGACAGCATATGAAAGCTAAAAAACGTATACTGGACACACATGGGATTAAAAAATAGGTAACACGCTCACAATGTTTGAACTCAGATAAGTGCTTAAAGGTCATCATATCGCTCTTGTTAGAATTACGCACGACATAACAAATATTAATAGGTGGCGATCTGTGAATAGGGGGTTTAATGCATGTGGGTAAAGTGTCGTCCCAGATGAGCATGTGCAGTCGGCACAGGCTTATCAGGGGCGACACTTTCCGCTTTTATTGTTGTTGATTTTTTGTTTGGTTGTTAATATTTTCGTTTGAAGGAAGACTCTTCTTGACAACAATCCATTTAAGGTGGAAAGTGTCTGTGACGACATTTTACGCACATGCATCCAACCCCCTTTTCACAGATCAAGGCTCAAATACATTTTTACTTCGGCCTGATATTGAGTTTTACAGGCTCAAGATCGGATGTACAACATAAATCGCTGTCGGCCCAACATTGACATAAGACATCATTTCACAGAAACTGTTTATGAACCCTTTGCATGCTGGGAAATTTGTCGTCTGCTAAAATGTCGTCTGCTGAATTTTTTAAATTAGCATTTTCTTCGATTTTTCTTCAAAGAATACTATCAGAATAGCAAACAGTTTGGATCCTGATGAGACGCCACGTTCTGGGGCGTCTCATCTGGATCCAAACTGTTTGCAAAGGCCTTCAAAATTCTGTTCCAGCAGTGACAGAGTTAAGATCCTTAAAACAAATGTTAAGTTCTGTAGTAGACATAGCGATATGAAGCTGTTGCACGAACACGTTAAATTGAATGTTTTAAGTACAAAAAAGGCATACTTCTGCTAAATTGAAAGTCAGAGTTTTGGGCCTTGGTGATTGACCTCGCATGATGATTCCAAAGACACGTGTGAAGTTTTAGATGAATATCTCTAGTAGTTTCAGAGATATACTTTTAAGCGAAGTTGATAATTTCAGAAAAAAAATAACGCTAGCTTGTGACTTACAGTAAATTAATGAACAGAGTTTTCATTCAAATATATAAGCGTGATTTAAAAAAAAACAATTTAANGGGGTGGCGGGGGCGCACGGCGTTTTCGCCCCACTCTTAATAAAGTGCATGAAAAGTACAAATTATAAAGTAACAACAAAAATAGCTAATGAGAAGAAAAATACAAATATTTGATGTTTGTGGAATAAATAAATTGGAAATCATACCTCCTCTTCAAATCCTAAAAAAGATGTTTGCAAATAAATTTCAAATATCGACACCGGATCTTCATATATAAAAGCAAGCGACAAATATCCTGCACTTTCACCTTCGATATCAGAATCAATTGAAATCTGGTGTTACGAGAGGAGTTATTTATTACAGTGCACGTCTTGATTCATCTGTTCAAAATCATCACCCGTGGCAATGCATATTGCGGTCAATGTCAAGCTTTTAAAGGGAGTTGTTCACAGAATATCAAAATGACAATTTTCAATCTTTTTGTCACAGATTAAAAAAGAACACTGTACATCAGGGAGCGAAATGACACTAATGGCACGGACTCACAACGAATAAACATGTCCATTTATAAGTAATGATCATTTGAAATTGATAAAATTATAAAGCGGTACATACGTAAAGCGATTGAATAATTTGGAATGCCTCTGTTGTTTTCCTTACATTTTATAACAGCACGTGGATAACTTGGATGAAGTATTAAACGATAGTTTATTTTGAGCCTTTTAACACAAAGAACACCTATTTCAGAATAAAATGATTACAAATTTAATAAGGCATTACATGGCACACTTCAAAAGATGTTGCAAGCAGTGAACAAGTCCCCTTAAAGGGACTTGTTCACAGTTTATCAAAATGAGAATTTTTCAAGGTTTTGTCACAGATTCAAGAAATAAATGAACAATGTGCATCAGTGTGCGAAATAACACTAATGCCGCAGACTTATACTGAAAATACACTTTGGTTTACGAAAAATCATCGTTAGATATTGATAAAATTATAAAGCGTCTCAGACGCGAAACGATTTAAAAACTTCGATATCTTGTGTTATCGTTATATTTTGTAACAACACGTGGATGGTTATACAAAGTATAAAATAAATGGCAACCCATGTCAAGACGGATGGTCAGGTCCGCACATAATGTAGTCGTAAAGACTCAACGACGACTCGAACATAAACTCGGAATTACACACACACACGCACGCACGCACGCACGCACGCACTTGCGCACTCGCGCACGCGCACACACACACACACACACACACACACACACACAAATGTGAAGACGGATGGCTGAGTGGTTTCAGCGCTTGGCTTTTACTCCATGGGTCAGTGGTTCGAGCCCTGGTGCGGCTTACTTTTTTTTCCCTTTTTTTTTACTATTATTCTTGTTTTTATATTGGAGCTCTTTAGTTCTGATGTTAATATTTATCAATTTAAAGCATTTAATGACAAATTTCAAAACATGCCAAAATCTTTGAACAAACCCCTTTAAGATCGGCCCTGGAACAAGAAATTAATTTAAGTCGGTACTAAGCAAATGTTTAAGAGACCTTTAAAGTTTACAAAATAATTATACGAAACTCTTGACACCGCAAGCAAAATTACAAACAAATACACTGAAACCACCTTCATTATTATCATTATCAGCATAATCCTCATCAGCAGCAGCAACAGCTTCAGCAGCAGCAACAACAACAGCGGCTGCAGCAGCACTTGGTTTCACTGAATATTTGACCATATTGCATCAAATAGACATGTTGGGATTTTGAAAGATATCCAAAGAATTACTTTAAAATCTAACTATTTTATAAATAAAACGAATGGATTATTATATTTTTAAAAATGTATCAAACTCAATATTTAAGTGCTATAGAATAAGGGTTTCGTTTTATAGGGTAGGAGAGTCTCTAAAAGCATGTTTTACGAATAGTAGAACACAAAACCATTGTAGGTAAAACACGGTGGAACAAATATGGCATGTGCATGATTTTATACAGTTCGTTCCCACGACCAAGGTACTCGTGGGAAGGACATTATTAGTCGTGGGGACGAGATAAGTAACTCGTGGGAACGACTTAGTGAGTTATTGAAACAACTTCGTAAGTTGTAGGAACAATATAACTACCTCGCGGGAATGACATTACTAACTCGTTGGGACGACTTGAAAAGTTGTATAAACGAGATCCCATACTCATAGTTACGATATAATCAACAAATTAGATTACTACTCCGTCATGGCATCATTACTACTCCGTCATGGCATCATTTCTACTCCGTCATGGCATCATTACTACTTCATTATAGCGTCTTTCTACTCCACCATACCGTCCTTAATACTCCGTCATAGCGTCATTACTACTCCACAGTAGCGTCATTTCTACTCCAAAATAGCGTCATTTCTACTCGACCATAGCGTCATTACCACTTCACAATAGCGTCTTACTACCCCACAAAAGCGTCATTTCTACTCCACAAAAGCGTCAATACTACTCCACCATAGCGTCATTACTCCGTTTCAGTATCAGTTAATTGGCAGAATAAGCAAATACATGCCTTTGGCCACATACTAAACAAATGTACCGAAAAGACGATAACACAAATGAAATACTTAACAAAAACCATATCACATTCATAAATAACCAATTGGTTTACATCGTCAATTGTATCAAGAAGCAACACAGTATCTAACTAGCAAGGTAATAAGTTTCGTTGTAACATTGTATTGTACATACATTTCGAAATATTTCTTATTTGTCTATATGGTGTTATTCCTGAACATCATAGATGTGAACTTGTCGACAGTGTATAACGATGTCATAACTTAATACATGTACTTAATTCTTAAATCACGATTACGCGTACATATACATGAGAAGTGATATTCAGAATCAACCATGTTAGTGCTATACAGTTTGCATTTCCTGTTTTCTATCGCAATGTTAATGCATCTACGAGTTTCAATACCTATTGAGTGAGCACTTAGTCTAAATCTTGTCAGAGCTTTTCTACGGCAAACATTATCAACACAATCTATATATTATTAATGCATAATCCTTTTTAAATTTATTATAATAATCTTATTTACTTTGCGAATTTATGGCTGGACGAATTGATCTTGAAGTTGTTGTTTTAATTTTGGATAATGATATGTTAAGTTAACATTTTCATGCAATATATAGCTTAAGCCTAAATTGTCAATGAGTTTTCAAATAGCTTTTGTCCAGCATAGTTTGAAAGTTTTAGTGTTAGCCAACGTATTATATGAGATATTCTTATCCTAAATAGATTGTATAAGTAAGAATAAATATGTGTAGCTTTCCTGTTTTAAATGTTCAGACTTAAGTCTTTTTAACTTTTATTTGTAGACCCAATTTTCGAGAGAAATTATCTAGGCAACTCAACTATGCTTGTAAGCTTGAAGGAACTGTTGTTAATAGCGCTATATAATCCGCAAACGATAACATGTGCAAGGAATGTCTATATATATCTTGGCATGTGAGTTTCACAAAATCTAAACTTTCATTTATATCATTTTTAAACATAATAAATAGGAGAGGAGAAAGAAGCTCCCCTTGCTTGACCCCTAATGAAATATCAAATAATTTTCAAAAACAATTGTTATCATTATCTTTAACACAGGATTTTACATGTTCATACATTGGCTTTGGTTTATGTAGCATCTTGCAACCTACACCCGATCGAACTACTTTTATACACACTTCGTCATGAATGACCGCGTCGAATGCTTTTTCATAATCTATAAATGCGCAATATAGTTTCCTATTATTTTCCACGACGCTTTGAATTATAGTGTGAAGCATACAAATGCAATCAGTCGTACTATGTTTATCCCTGAATCAAAATTGAGCTTCGTAAAATATACACTAACTTTCACACCTCTTATTAATGCTTTTACGTAATTCGAAAATAGTTGATACATTATATTTATTAATGTGATGCATCTATAGATAGATTATTCTTTTCTTTATTTGAACGCTACACCGGTAGCGGATTACACATGGTCTAAATGGTCTGAAGAACATACGCTCAATTTAAGACGGGTTATAATCTCCAAATTACCTGAGTTTAACAGAAGTTTGAATACCATTGACATCTTAGACACCAACAGTATCTATAATTTGGTAGAAAGTTTTGCATCGCTTATTGAAGACGCGACCAAGACATATTTCTTTCAAAAACGAAAAGCACGAGTTTTATGTTCAATCAACAATTACAAGGACTGGTTCGATTCTAAATGCGCTCATGCAAAGCAAAATCATTTAGTTGCCTTGAACACCTTTAATAAAAATAAACTCCGATCAAAAAGAATAGTATTGAGCGAAATTAAACTGAGTTATAAGATACTTGTACGGAAAGGAAGGTATTTTAAAATAAATAAGTCGCTCTCGTTATGTGATCTTCGAAAACACCGACCTAAACAGTTCTGGAATCACTTCCGATCGAAAGGTAATAATGGATCTAGCAGTATCTTACCGAACGCATTCCGCGAATATGTTTTAACCGTATTTAATGATATTTAGGCTAGAAGTTTAGACGAAATCGAAAATGTTAACGATGCCAATGCTTTTAACGTAAATAACCTAACTTTCATATCCTTTATTGTAACCATTAGGACGGACGAAGTTTTGAGGGCAATTAAACTGTTTAAACGTAACAAATCACCTGGTCTAGTTGATAATTTAATATAAATTAACTTATTATCGAGACGTGGGATATATTGATAGGTCATATCACGGATTGCTTAAACAAGATATCCGATTCTTGTCATTTTCTAAATGCTTAGCCATATGGTTATATCGTGCTTTTACATAAGGTAGTGGACGAAAAAACAAAAACTCTTGATTTTAAGAGGGAATTTGATGGGAAGGTACCCTATAAAGTATTTCGCAAAAGATAGATGTGTAACGAGATATAAGATTTTTCAATCAATGTCAGAACAGAACTTTACTTTATTCGTGTTCACATGTTACACAACAATAACATTTTGTAATAACATGTGAGCTTATTTATAAGAGAATTACACAAACATCAAACACACAGTAGCAAATACGATAAATCATAGTAACTCATGTGGGAAAGTGGTTGTTATGTGTTTGTTTTTATTCAAGAAGCCGTTCTGGTGGAATAAAGAAGTCACCCACAAATTAAGTTTAAGCATGAAACCTGGCAAGGGGACGTAACCTACTCGATAATTTTTAATCGCTTCATTAATGAATTATCTCTCTTCCTTCGTCATAATGCTCAAGACGGGGTGTTCATTACAGAACACATAATACATAAATAAGTAATTAATAGGGGTTTATCTTCGTTAAAAGGATGTTGAACGCCTTAAACAATAATAATCTATCGTACGTCACTATATAAAGAACTTAACACTGAAACCCAAGTATATAATACTTATATTGTAATACTGATGTTTAAATGATAGAATTTTAGTCTTCGTATCTTATAAAAGTATGTATTAAAGTATGCACATTATGTGGGTATTGTACTTAGTCTGATTGTGAAGCTATTTTACTGAACAAACGTTTATTTAATGCATGTATGCATACAAAATCTTACTTTGTTGAGGTTATTTTAAAACTTATGTGTAGTGGTATTGTTATTTTGATGTTCATAGATGACTGGCTACAAATAATGTATTATCCACGTCGTCAAAATCGTAAATTGTCAAAACAAATTATGATGAAAAGATATATTAAAATAGTTTTCTTAAGTAGTATTTAGGTTGTTCACCTCTAACAAAATGCCTTTCATATGACAGAAAACCTTGCACCTGCGAAATTTGCAACCGTTATAGAAGTCGCTGATCCCATTTTTATCCCCCGCCAAAGGCGGAGGGATGTTTTTGTGGCGTTGTCCGTCCGTCCGTCCGTCCTTCCGTCCGTCCGTCCGGCACTTGTGTGTCCGGAGCCATATCTTGGAAATGCTTTGGCGGATTTTATTTAAACTTGGTATGAGTATATAAAAGAATAAGAGGATGATGCACGCCAAATGGCATTGTACAGCATCTGTTAATAACGGAGTTATGGCCCATTGTATATATTCTGTGTCAATACAGCATGTGGGGCGATACGTCACGTCTGTGACAAAGCTCTAATTTGGGGAATATCAATTCAACGAATTTGCTTGTTAATAATTTCGTTTCGCGATCGAGATGCACATCAAACGCGGTGATTACTCTCTGTACGGACGTCGTGCGTAGTTTGCTTGCAATCCACTCATAGTTACAGAAAACTGCACACTTTAAACAATCGTATCGATGAGACTTTACCAGAAGCAATGGCAACAAGTCAAGTCTTCTGTTGTTGAAGAGCATGTAGTTCCCAAATGACATTGGTTGCGACGGAACGTGTCGGCACAGCGCGTCTTGGCTGTCGACACGCTTGTACAGAGCCATCATCTTCGCAGGATGCGTAAATGGCTTCATTTTCGTACCCGTGTTGTGTGTTGTATATATTGTCTTGTAACGTATAGGCAATTGTATTATATAATGGACTGCTGGAGGATGACAATAATTCCACACCTGATTCTGTCTTATGAGTTTCATTTGTCCCATATTTGAATCTAAATAAAGCAATTAAAGCCACACAAAGTAAATTTATTTTAATATTCCTGTCCAACCGTAATCTTCTAACCGGATATATTCCAAATTTTATGATAATAGTATTTTTACAACTTTTACATATTGGTGGAATTAGTACGGTCATAGCGAGTATGTAATTCTAGGTTATAATTGTTAAAAACAAACAAACAGATAAAACGCTGATGAATAAAAAAGAATACAAGTTTAGAATAACTGTTAAATAAAATCAATATCAAATTTCAATAAGTTATTCCATCGTCCTCTTGACACAACATTAAACACAAATAAATCTTAATCTTTACACAGGGGTATTGTTTTGAGCCTTGACGTTGTCGTCCGACATAGCTCTACTTTTATTCCCGTTGTTGTAAGTTGCAAAAGGACTGCTACTTCTGTTGGACTTCCAAACCCCGAGTTGGCGGCGTCGAATGATCAGGAAGACGACGAGATTTAGGGTACCTACCAAAGGCAAAAATACTGTAAGGCTATACAAATGTTATTTTCAAAATCTCTAACTTACATTATTTCCTTATAGGTTAATTTTAAGATTATCGAAAAGAAATCTTACATACTGTTTCAAATGTATGAAAAATAATTAGTACAGCGTTTATTTATTCAATATACCTCCTGTGTTCGACAGTATGACAACAAAGTGATGCACAGGTTGTGGAACCTCTTCCTCAAACAGACCCCATAGACCGAAGAGGCCCATGGCTGACCACTGAATGAAGAATGCCGCCACAAACAGCGACATGGCTTGGGCAGAGCGGATACTGGCCGTCCGCGTGGCGGACATCTTGCCAAGGGTTTTGTTGATATTTGACGTCTGCTGGCGTATTTTGAGCCATGTCAGGAAATAAAGGACTGCGTTTACAGCAAAGATAAGCAGTATTGGCGCAGTGGTGAACCAAATCTGAGCGATTTTGCCTTTCACTTTATCGAAGTGACAGCTGTAACAAAGATACGTATGTTGAAGATATGCAGACATTTGAATAAACAATAATTTAAATTAGATTTATTTGCAAAGAGTTTAAGTGTTACTTACAATGTTCCGTTTGGACCAAACGTTCCAAGGCCTGCAGCTATAATTGCCCCGACAAACGGAGCGCCAAATGTCC
>VMBQ01011645.1:0-21712 GCA_007657795.1 Dreissena rostriformis | reverse complement strand
TGTGAATAAACATACACTCGCTACAACATAACAAAGAATGATCCTCACATATAAATTTAATCATTTTGCAATGCTCCTGACATCGGTCCATTCCGTTCATATCCACTTCAGGCGGCCTTGATTCGGCTTCTTCGATGTTAATAATGGCATGGTTACCAGGCGTGTATTTAAGGTGCAAGTTCTTGCAATAGCTACACAACTTTTCTTTACAGACAGTACATAACAAAGAGGCATTACTTTGTTTGTTATCCCTAATGCAAGGGTCACATAATCTCAAAATAATTAAGCCCCCAACCTCGTCACTGGATAGTTCGTAACACGAAGGGTCAACACTCCTGGTAGCCATGGTACTATGAAGAGTTTGTGTTAACCTCTGTTAATTCCACATCCACTTACTTAAACTTTGTTTCTTAAATTGTCACATGTTAATTATATCGTTTTAGTAATCCATTCGTTGGAACTGCTATTGCTATAGCACAGTATTTATGCTTCACATTTCACACATACTATTAATGATTATCAGGCGTATGTGAAATCGAAAGTAAAATTGCCTGCAGATACATACATCTTATGTTTTCATTGTACAATATTAATGATACTATATATTGTCAATATTGAACACTGCTGTGCTTTTATGGTTTTTAGTTCCAACAAGGTCAAAACTAAATAACACATCTGACCATCATCATTAATAAACAAACAGCCAGGTAAATCTAGTCAGGAATTTCAACCGAATGTAATCTGAAACCCAAAGATTAGATTTCGATGTTTACATTGCGAACGTCACGATGTGTGTTGAAACTATCATGGTTATTTTAAGAAATAGATCGTACACAGTGAAGATATCATTTTGCTATACCTTTTTATGCATATCGATGCATACAATCAAATGAATGACTTATTTGGTAATGTAAAATCTTCAAATACTGTTTTGATATTTACTAGTATCAACAATTCTATAATTACACTGAAAACATTTAAGTAAATGACATTTATTTATACATGATCGACCAAACTAGAACAGATATTTAATATTTAATTATAAGTATGTTTAGTTTTCATTACATAAATAAATATAATTTTAAGTCATCTTTTTTTGTGAAGTTCATACGTGTTTACGCTAAAAATATATTTTAACAACATTTACCAATTATGAATAAAAAGTGTGCTTTCATGAAAAGCAATCTAATGAAATATTATAATCAAGTAAATTACTTATTCTTGCGTAAAAATGACGTTTGTATTCCAAAAGACAAATCCATGTAATGTATTTAAATATGGTTTGCTTATATTTCGTTACTTCGCCTGTTTTATTTTGTATATTTCACGGAGTGTATTTTAAACAATATGTGAACATTACTCTTCTAATGTACTAGTTTCTTGATGCAATTATATATGTTTAATTTCAATTTGCTAGTTGCAAACTAATGAAACCAACATTATAAAAGTAATGTAACATTATATCATTTGGCATTTCAAGTTTATGTTCACAAAATACCGATTTTACATTAAATATTTCAGCAGTCGTTATTCAAATTGCATATGTCACTAAGCATTTGATACTTTGCATTTATACTCAAGAAGTTAGAAGCAGGGAACAAGTACAACGCAAATACTTATACACGATCGATAACTCTGTAGTACAAACATACCATGCGTAAATCTCTAAAAAGCCATGAACATGCGTTAATTTACCTTAATTAATCGGATGTTTTTATCTGGGACCAAATTTTGCAGGTAAGGGTATCACGTTTAAACGTTTAGACGGTCGCGTTTCGTGTTTTGCTCAAAAACGTTTACAAAAACAGTAAACGTTTAAACAACAGTCAATATCAGTATAATAAATATTGGGGTTCAAATAACGTAGCCGACCGACTAGCCGTACGAAGTATATCGATGACGAACTGCGAAATCCGGGTACTTGCGGTTAATCCGGGCACTACCGAATTTGGCAGTAATTTATTTCTGATTGGTAAGCGGATGACACGGACATGAACGGAAACTAACGGAAAATCTTCGCTTTTTTCCGAAAATCTTACAACTTGGCAACGAAACAGTGCATATGCCGTCATCTTGAAATATTTTTAGTGATTGGTTAGCAAAGTAAAGCACTGCGGTAGCATGTTGAAAAGCAATATTTTAACCAAATTATATATTGATTACGTTTTTTCTAGTTAACTGGTTTTTCATTATCTGCAGTCAAACGATATGCACATTGTATTTCATGTGCAAAATACGTACATTTGTTTTGGAGTGTCGTTTTCGGATACAGTATTTTCGTCGATTTTACATTATTTTCGACGTTCTTTTAATTGGTGATACGGATGGTCTGGTTTATAGTATTTTATGGTTTTAATATGACGTCATTGCACGAATGGGATTTGCACTGAATATAACTTCCGGAAAAAATACAACTTTCAGTTTGGAAATGCGATGGTACTGATGCTTTTAAAACGGACATAGGGTTACCGTTTAAACGGTAACGTTTCGTTTATTTCATTTCGTTTAAACGTTTAGAAAAGTCTGTAAACGTGATACCCTTATTAGCAGGTGATCGGAAAACTGGTATCGAAATCATAATGTTTGCCCCAGACCCTACCCCCGCTGACAGAAATCCCCAAGAAATAGGTTTTGTCCAAATGTCCAATACATTGTATATAATGTATACAATCAATACCTAAGTGATGTTTGTGTTAAAATATTTTATTTCCGTGACCATATCAACATAAAACACTTGACTTAATACATTTAAACACAAGCCAATCATCCGATGGACCATAGGGTCATGGAAACTGGAAGGTCCGTGGGAGGAGTTTGCAATACCGCTGTCATGTTTAATCTGTTTAATTTTCCGAAAATCGGTCGCTGCTGTTATTTAAAAAATGGGAACAATGCTGCTTAAATGGGCGCCTCGCATGTTTGATACATACTCTATTTTGCACATTAAATATAAAATATGCACACACAAAATAACCAGAGACATAAGGATTCTTTATGATTTTAAGAAATTTAAGAAAGTTCCCCTCACACAAGCTTTGTGAATACGGGCATTGTCATTAAAGAACGCTGAAATTACATATTCATGTATATGCTTTTTTTAATATTGATGTTTCTGATGTTCGAATAGGTGTTTACTTTCTGTGATGTTTGCCATGTAGTCTTTAAGTGTAAGTGACTTAGTGTAATTAAAATACTAACATGAAGCAAGCACGCAAAACTGATTTATATAGGAACTAAAACTGGTCGCTAACGCTCATTGAAGCGGGCTGTATAACAGTAAAGCGCACATTACATGTCTTTAACAATAAGGTTGAATGTTACTTAATTATATTTACTCTTTAAGTGCTTAACCTTGGAATGCAAGACATTTATTGTTCACTGATTTGATCATTTTTATTAACAATAAGACTCTTCACGTTGTGCGTTTATCGCAGATAGCCGAAATCGGAATGCCAATGTTGGTGTCTGAGCCCTAAGATATTGGCATACAGTCATTTTAGTAGTTTAATCACGGTAACAGTTATGGGTCTACTTTTTTCATACCACACAATACAAAGCAATGTTACATTTTGCTTACAAGGGCTATAACTCCAATTATCTCCGACGACTTTGCATCAAGCTTCATCCCAGAAGCTCTAGTTACATGCCGTTTATTAGTTTGATACTGTTTCATCGTCCTAACATTTGTGCTCTTCAGATACAGACGACACGATTTAAAATGTCAACATTTCCTAGAAATCAAATAAAATTCCGCCCAGTGCCGGATAAGCACCGCGGAGGCCCATAGGCAGTGAAACTTTTGGGGCTCACGTCCCAGACCCCTAGTTAGCCCAGTGCCTACAAGAACGCAAGTGCCCAGTCGATTTCACTCGTTTGAATTAGCCTGCCAGTGCCAAGGCTGTTAAGACATAAATGTGACAATGTCCTTTTTATAGGCTGTTCAAGTCATTTAATAAGGCTAAGTAAGTAAGGAAACAAAAGCTTTCGTCACGGCCTCATGGGGCCCCTAAAAGTCGCGGGGCCCATAGGAAGTTGCCTACTCTGCCTCATGGGTAATCCGAGACGGATGCCACCGATCTTCGGCAAATCTTTACCTGAATACTCGTGTGCACAGATAAATATGTTTATAGGAACGCTCTTATCACTTAAGCAATTATATTTTTCGAATCACACGCGAAAGTCCGAAAAGGTCAATAATATTTGCTTAAACAGAACTAAAACTCACACAATGCACTTAATATCTATCACTGTACACGGTGTTATACGTTTTAGTTACAGGCGATAACAAATTCCGACTGAAAAGGTAAGTGAATGTTTTAATGCAAACGTTTCTAAATGTGGCATGTTGTATATTTGTTCCCATAAATAGGTAAGTATTAATTTGTACCGGTACACTAGTGCATCTTAATATTAAAATTCTTGAATTTAAATGGTTGCCATTTATAAACACTTATTTGGTCGTTCACATCTTTTAACTCCGGGTGTCTGTAAACCATTAAATAAATGTGAAGACTGAACTGATGCGTTTTCTCAAATCAGTAATGAAATAAGTTAAAACACATAGTAAAGATGACATTGACTTTGCAATTTAAACGGTTGCTTTAAGACGGTTCGTTGTCACGTATGGGTCAATTGTTTGGCAATACTTAACAACTAATCAATATCCTATTTTGGACGTTTATTACTAAAAATGCAAAGGGCATGTAATCAATTTTAACAATATTGGGTAAACACTATGTTTTGTTGATGTTTTGGTTTAATAATACAAATACAATCGATGACTGTAATTATAACAGTAGAGAAGACTGCTCAACTTAACTGTCTCGACAATGAATGAACTGTATGCACTAATATGTAGAAGTGACATCACGGAAATTAAATTAATTTATGGAAGCGATTTTAATCAATTGAAGCTTATCTCACTAAAATACTGTTANCGATACATCGTGCAAAAACTTGGTAGTTTTAATGCAATTCTTTGGAACTATTTTATTGCCCATTTACGCAGATGGAATCATTCCGCGCACTTAACAGATGTAAACAAATGAACAAATTGAGTGACGTTATGCATTGCATCGACGGCAAACTTGAATTTACAGAGAGGAGACGGCAGTTCTGTTGTATTTATCAAACAAAGCAAGGGGAGTTAGACAGTATAGATAGATAGATGGATAGATGGTTTTCTTGAAAGCAGTGAATGTAATGTAACCGTCGTGCAAGAGATTGTTTAGTATACTGTAACCTTCATGATGAACGCATGGAATGATCATGACATGAATGAGACGCTCTCATAAAAATAGTCCGTTCTGAGCCCATCACAGAGGTGAATGTAATGTAACCGTCGTGCAAGAGATTGGAGAGCCAGGTCAATGGTGTCGAGCTATACGTTGTCTTCTATGTATAATCGGTGTTTATTCATACATGCATTCCATGAAGCTATTTTGATGTTGTGGTCAAAATTGCATTTATCTTAAAATAAAAACTTGCTTCAATTCACTTTAAAATAGCCTACTTTTGTTTTTAGGTTTTACTACAAAGTTATCAATTGTTTATAAGAATTTGCCCTGTACTGGTTCTGGGCCTTTTACTTCTAAATGTTAAATGCTAAGTAACCCATTCTTATTGGCTAATGCAAATTTAATAATTCACTGTTAAAAAGGTAAAGGTTTAATTGGTCTGGTGTTAAATTAAAACAAAACAATGCTTATATATACTTTGTTTAATTCATTAGCAACTTGCCGGTTGAAATTAAACAAATATAATCGAAATCAATGACTTGGCACATGAGCATTGCTGATTACAATTATTGTTTCAAATAAACATATTCATTGAAGTCTATAACGATTTAGTAACGAAAAATAAGCAAATAATAGTCAAATAAATAAAATGGACTTGAAATTGGAGTACAAAGGTAATGTGAACGAAAGAATAAGTAATGTCTATACAGAAGATTTACTAATATTTACTTAAATTCAATTCCATAACATAATAAAGGAATAAACTTACTCGACCGCTTGGTATTGAACTTTTTACAATATAAGATACAATTTCATATTATTATTTTTTTCTAAAATGAAGTACACCAGAAAGAGTATTTATGAAAAGTAAAGTGTGCAGCAGTCCAAACTGAGAACAGCGGTCTTTCAAGAGCCATGACCAACGTGACCGTTGTTAACCCAACCGAGTCGTTTGCACACATCGTAATGTAAACAAATGCGTATTGCCGAAAAATTAGTATAACGTAAATTATTCCTAGTGAACAATACAAATTAAGATCTTATAAATTCATTTTATTGCATGTCTATTATTAAACTTATGAGTTTATCAACGCAATATTTTTGTTTACTCATGCATCTCGTTCATTCAGTTAATCCGACAGTCTAGTCGTATATTGATCTATATAGCGTGATCGATAAGGTTAGGGACACATGACACATCGGTTTGGATAATAGCCAAATATTTTGATTTTCAGAAATTAGCCTAAAGTCTAGTTATAAACAATCTGCGAAATGTTTAGCAGAGGTAAGTAGTATTTAATTGCATTATTTATTAATGTATAAGCTTATTTTTACCGACTTAATAATTTTGCCAGTCATAAATATTAGATTTTATTGAGTTTTCTATAGATCTATATGTTATTTTAAATTAAAAAAAGACACTTTACGTGTAGTGAACGCGATTTGAAAGATTTCGTCCGTTGAGAATAGAGAGTAATAGCATAATTAATTTAAACACTATATAAAATATATAATTTATTGGTGCATTTCTGCAATCATAATATTTTAAACAGTTATTTATTGAACTCCAGGTTTTTTAAAGTTTTAAAGGACTTGGAATACAAGCGTTGATATTACAATCGAAATCGATACTTGTAAAAGGTATACATGCTGTGTGTGTCAATAGTTGTCCATAGCGTATTATAAGAAGAACTTTAAGGATTAGACAAACAATTGGATAAATTGGACGAAAAGGACACAGGTAAGATAATGCAACATTTTGATTACACGGTTGTGTGCATTATCAAAACAGCAATAACGTTCAAAATTCTATTTAGATTTTGTAATGACACATAGTAAACATGGTAAATGAAATTTAGCGTATTTCACGTAAAAAAAGATGATCTAATGTAATAGTAACATGTAATAGAGAGGCTCTCTTTAGAGTTTGTCGGTTTTGCATATTACGTGTCTCGTTATATGCATTTACTACGCACATGTATACTAGTACAGGAAATTTATTAAATGTCATGGTTTGTTTAACTTCACACATTGACCGTCCAAGGATTTATTTCCTGTACTAGTATACATGTGTGTCACATTAATGTTCTACATTTTTGTTTATTTATCTTAATCAAATACCCTCTTCGAAAAAATATATTGACGTCCTTATAAAAGCCTTATTTTAATATAACAATGGCTGATAAATGGAATACATACACTATCAATACCTTAAACCTCTTACGTTTAAACCACCGAGAAAAACAACGATAATGACTTTATGTCAGTCTGAACAATGAACATTGTCACACTCTTATGGGCTTATCGATTAGATTGTCTATGCCAATACAATGTGATTACTACTACAGGTCTCGCCTTTAATTGGTTGTTTTTTTGTTTTTTCAAATTATGGTACGGAACACATAATGCGAATTTCAATATTGCCGACTAATAAAACAAGATCTGATGTTGATCAAGTCTCTGAAAATGCTTGTTATACTATAACATTTACATACGAATGGGCAAGTGTGATCGAGAAACTCAATTGTTAAGAAATAAGAACGCATCTTTATTGAGACAACTCTCATTCGTGTTTTTTTTGCGGCGAAGCTATAAGGGACTTGTTCGCAGATTTTTTTTAATTTTTTTAAGTTTGTCATTAAAAGCTTTAAATTAATAAATGTAAACATTGGAACTAAAAACTCCAGGTTAAAAGAACAAACAAGAGAAAAATAAAAAAGGACAGACAAAAAAGTAATCCACACCTGGGCTCGAACCACTGACCATTGGAGAAATCCTCGTAGTGTCACAAAATATAACGATAAAAACTGAACTCTCCAAATTATGCAATCGTTTCGCGTTTGTAACGCTTTATAATTCTCAGGTTTGTAAACCGTCAAAAGATGCATATAATGGATATTTTAGAGCATGATTAATGTTCAGTATTACTGTTTCCTCGCAAAAATCATAACTACAACGAAAATTTGCAAATCTGATTACTCTTCAATTTTGTCAATTAACTAAAACGTGAACAAGTCCCTTTAATCGAGTGTATTGCTTGATTTCTTGCGATGATTATGCAGCGAAATAGGTGAACACAAACTGTTTTTATCTTAAATCTCCTCTCGTCTCAATGGTACACTGCACCGTTTCGTCTGAATCGATATACATTCTCATTGAAATATCAGGGTCGCTTCACTGTGATCACTACGGGCTGTGAGTAATATACAAACTGTAATGAAAACTTTTCGGGATGGTGGTGGGGTGGGGAAGGGGTCAAATCTGAATTTATCACTGTGACCCAACTATGACCATGAAGATGATCTCCTTTAAAAAACAAGACATTTAAGCCTTGTTCAAGACACGAAAGTATGTTCTACACATGCTTGTTATGTATATCATATGTATATGCATATAGCCATATAACAAGAGTCATTAGTTATTAAGTACATGTATATTGCAATATAACAAGATGCATGATAGATTTTAAGTGTATAGGAAAATAACAAGAGCCATGATAGTTATTAAGCAATATAACAAGAAAAATGTAGGTTTTAAGTATGCAGCAATATATCAAGAGCCATGAAGTTTTACGCTATTTATGGTAAAATAGCAAAAGGCTTGTTATGGCTATTTATAAATAGGTTACATAAATGATTTTCTTGTGCTTATTTTAATCTGTGTTACTTTTTTGTGCATAGTTATATCTTGTGCTACTCTCCCAGTTTGTGCTATGCTTATTGGTTGGGTTTTCTTATGCTTATTTAATCTGTATGTTTTCCTATACACTGTTTTTATCTTGTGCTATACCAGTTTTATATCATAGTTATAAGAGGTAATGAAAAAAACGTACGTTCATATGTTTATTAAGGTTGGATAAATTATATAACTATGATATACCTCTATAACTGTCTAACCTAGGTTGTTAATACTTTTTTTATTGCTTAGTTAAGACTCCTTTTGTCCTATGTTTGTGGTGTTGTATATATATTAAGGATGTGATAAGTTCTTTTTATTCTTAAAGATTTATTTAAATAAGTATGTACGGAAAATTGGTCGTCATTATTAAGGCATAATTTAAATTGCAATGTCAGTTCTATAATATATCACAAATAAAGCATTTAACACATTTCCATAAACTTTTAGAGTAAACTGTTTAAAATTTTGAATTGCTAAGGGAGAAAACTCATAAAACTTGAATCCCATGATTTATCAGTTTCTACCTCCCACCATATATGAATATATTGAACTACTTCTCGATTAACGTTAAGAGTAATTTAGCTCAGTATTTTAGAAAATGTTGCCTTTATAATTAAGATATTTTTGAAAATGTGTTGTCAGGTTTATAATTTACCGTTAAATACATTTACATACATATAATATAAGAGAAAAAAATGTATTTATTTTAGATTATAAATACATAAATATTTATTAGTTTTTGGGTCAACTTATTCGAGTGGCATAGCCATTTTGTTAAAAAAGAAATTACAAATGAGAGTAAATTCAGTTCGAAAACATTATGAAAATGTTACAGCCCTTAACCTCAGTTTCTGTTTCAAACAAGTCTCATTACTTAATTTATATTTACTTTAATTAACAAGTATTTGATAAAATCGATACGATAATTTAGTGTTTGACCCACTGTTGGATTATATTAAGTATAAACATTTAAATGGTAATAGGAAAGCACGTACTTGTAATTGGGAGAAATAGCTGAAATGGAAATGCAGGATATTTTTTTAGATATCTAAACGGTGGAAATGAGGGTACACATGGAGTTGTACTAACCCATGAAAGGTCCGTTTGGGAGTTTTCCTTACAATGTATTACACATACATGTGAATATTTATTTACCAACTGCAGATCAAACCATTCTATTATTGGCATGGTTAAAAGCTTTAACAAAAATAAACATGATAAAGGTCTATGGAAACTCAATAACTCGTTTACTATCAGATATTAAATTGTGTAAGTAGTTTATATCATGGTAGATGATATTAAGCGACACTATTGCGTCCCTGTGTAATATTTAGACACATTTAATGATATTGATGACAGCCAATTACAGCTTGACATCATGGTCCGTCTTTTCCTATAAACATTTTAAATGGAGATTCGAGGCCAGACCATCTCTTTAGTGAAGTCACAATGCAAAATGAAGAAGAAGAAACGAAAGTCTATCAGTATCAAAAATTAAAATATTGGATCAATATTTGATAGATGCAAATTAAGGAACAAGAAAGAAACTTAAGAAACATTCAGACTAGAAACTATGAAGGGTTGCGTGACACGTTCCCGTTCAGAATTGAAAGGTTATGGAGAAAACACAATAAGATGTTTAAAATTTTGGAAAAAGAGAATATTCTATCCAAACTATATATCTTTCATTTAAAGAGAAGATGGGACATTACTAAATGAACCTGAACATAATTGTTTGTCGGTTTAGGTAATGCCGTTCCCAAAGTAGCATATATACTATACTTTAAACGCATTTTTAAGTATAATGTACAAGTTTAAACCATTCTCTTGAATGGTTATTGCATTGAATGAATATTTCTAAAACTTCTTGTAGTGTGGACATGACATGAAGACTGGGAAGCTAAATAATCTTCGTGAACGTAAAATAATCTAGCGCATCGGAGTTGAATGTAAGTACATTGGTATGACGTATTTTTTTGAAGTGTGGTCAAGCTAGTGTGCTGTACGTTTAAGTTATGTAAATAATTTTCATCGCGTCATCACAGTTTAGACGTTTTTCGGAAGTGTCTAAGGCGAATTATGACTGACAGAGGGCCAAATAGAGTTTCTTATAGTTACACAAATTTAGTATGATATGAATGCTTATATGTTCATTAAACAAAAATAGTCCGGGATAATCGAATTTGTTTTTCAAGCATTTATGTGCATACATGCAAAACATAAACTCATTTGAAAGTAGCAAGCATGTACGAGTGCTTATTCTGTTTTACTGTATGGAATACAGTTACTGTCTTTTTTGAGTCAAAATATTGTATTTATCTATGTGAATTTAAATTGCTATTGTACGAACGTGAACTATTGAACGATATTTCTTCAACTCACACGGTTCATAACTTTTATACAATTGTGTATCTCACTCTGATCAAACAGAGTTGACGTATGAAAGACTTCAAGATGGACGCATTATGTGCCCAACTGTCGATAAACTACCCACCAACTGGTACGTTTTTTAGTTTCATTTTTCAAATATGCCGTTGCGTTTTTATAATATATATTTACTTTCTTTACCGACGTTAACTCAAATACCAATTATAATCCAATATCAAATCACGTCACCGATAGACAGAAATAAATCGCTGCGCCTTTAAGTTATTTGCCCACTATTTGCATCAAAACGATTGGGCATCAATGTTGGTACGACTTTCAGAAGTTTTCGATAAAACCTACATACCGAGTAAATATCTATATAATGAAACTATGCACCCATAAATAAAAAAATACGATATAATGACATATGGAGATGTGGCTTAAAATGAAGATAAATTGCGGTTGTGATTGCAAACGGATAATATAAACAATGACGCCATGCACAATCATGTTATTGGATCATATCATCACATGCTTTGCGCCTATGCGTATGGTATTAATATATACAATTCTTCAAAATTGGAACAGATTTCATTAGAAACGTTTCAGGTTCGCAACCTTTTTATTGGTCTTCTAATTAGTTATATTTTTTTCAGAACGGAATGTGATTGATCGCATTGTTTGTTTGAAAGAAGATGCACGGAACTTTATATTGAAAGATGACTTAGTTTGTGCCGAGCGCTCATATGCCATGGCGTTGCGAGCATGTGACCTGTTAACTAACAAAACGAGAGTGTTTAAGTATAAAGCTACATTTCTTTGTCAGCGATCGATTCTTCGTTTTAAACTATTCAATGACCCCGGAGGTAGAACGGATTTAACACAAGCATTGAACATGTGTTCTACAGTGATTCAGGTGAACAATCTAGATGATAATTATACATTCGTTTCTCAGATATCAATCGAAATGCTGCAGAATTTGAAAAACAATCAATTAAAATGTAATGATTGAACATTTTGGTTGAGTTTAAGATATTGTTTGATGTTCACCCTTTTATTTATTTAAAGATAACTAGCACTTTTTTCTCCGAACAAAATGTGTCACTAATTAAATAAACTGGTTATGTACAATGATTATTTCCAGAACGCGCATTGTTTATTTTTTTAAGGAAATCTACATGCAACGAACAGATGTTAATGCTTTTGAATCACTCATTGGACTAAAACACAGCGTACAGGAATCTTTTCGAGGTCTCGACCAAGATCTGTGCGTCGGAGAGGGTAGGAATTTCGATAGTATAACAGCCATCGTAGCTGAGATTTGTGCTGTTGTTCCACACATTCCTTCATCAGGTATAACAATTATTTATATGAAATGTTATCTATTATTTAAGACCTAATATAACCAAATTCAAATATATTGTTTTTNGATTCTAACACGGTTTTTACTAAAGATTTATACAATATATCTTATTTTTCTTGTGTACTATTTTGTGTGAAGTTCCGCCGATAAAAATAACTTTCGGCTGTTATGTCGATCAGATCTCCGCCCTCAATAACAGCCGAACAGACTTTCCTTCATACAATACCGGATCATGACGCTGGTGGAAAATGTATCGGCATGTTATGTTTTGTTACAGCGCGTGCTTTCAGTGTATAAGCTCCGCCCATAATTATTGCAGAATAACCCATAGACGATTTTCTTCTTTGTTTATATGAAATTTGGCACGTGCCGTGTTAGAATAATTTGTAATCGTATAATTCTTATTTTACACACATCGTGTAAATGCCTTTCAGACGAAGCGGAGGCAGTGCTTTCCAACAGTGGTATATTTGATATGGTATCAGAAAGATTCAGGGAGAGTCTTGTTTTTATATTATCACAAAACCAAATGTGGGAAAGTCTTGCCATATTAATATCAGGCTATACGCAGAGGTAATAAATAGTTGAATTCCTGTATAACTCTATGTACATTAATACTTATATAGTCACGATGTTGACAAATTATTCAAGAGTTTTTACAAACAGAACAAAAACTACAGTAAAACACTACCGCATTATCATTTGTCCATAGTTCTTGTATACACGTTTCGTTGTAGAGGATACTCTGACTGTTTTGTAAACAAATTATCCAAGACCAATTGTGCACACGTAAGTGTAGGAAATCTTCTCTCCAATTTAACGAACCAAACGTTACATCTATGGGGAGAAGATCTTGCTGTTTCATTAATACGAAATGGGGCCATATGGAATGACATTGGAAGGCCGCAAGGAGTGCCAATTCTTCACTATTTGGTGAACATGTCATTGGATATAGGTACTTATGCATGCATTCTACATTTTCTATATTTGTATGGTCAAAACATTTATTAGAATAATAGCTGAGATTTGTACTTTTAAAATGTTTAGTTAGTGCGTGTGATGAAGGCAAAACTCTTGTTTTCGATAAATTCTGAATTGCATAAAGTACATGTCCCTTGATTTTAGCATTTAATGCATTCATACACCAAAACCACCGAACGTTTTCTCCATTAGGGACATAATCAGTACGTCGGACTACTTAGTATCGCACGTCCAGTGGGTATGATTGAATAAAAAGCTATCAGGGAAATTATTACAATACGTGTTTATTTTCCCGTAAAGTTTATAGCAATTTACTTGTACAACTTATTGACTGACAGATGATTGTGGATAACTGTCTGGGTTCTTTTATACAATCGTCTGACATAACAGTATAAAAAGCAAGCACAATTGTGTGTAATCAGAGTAGTAAAGGAAGAAGTTTCGTATAGTTAGGGGGCCTACCCTATGGAGGCCTCGACCGAGTTCAGTTCAGATATAAGATTGGGGTAATTGATTGGGAACATTTAGGCTAACGTCTGAATTCTTGTGTTTTAAAGTGCAATTTTCGGAACTTTTGCTACGTTAAACAAAAGTTAGTTCAAACGAAACTAATGAAGATAAATTACCACTGATTTTTTTTAAATTACGCTACATGCGGTTGCTATACTTAACATTGTATATTTTACCAAAGCAATACGTAAAACTGTAAAGTATGTACTTTTTTTCCAGGAAGTGCCAAACTACTTCAGCTCGTCATGTCTTTGTATGCAACAGAAGATACTTTTGCTACACAGGATGCAGCGGGAAACACAGCTTTTCACATTATCGTAATGTCGCAAAAGGTGTGTTTGTTCCGTATTTTATTATATAAAATATTGACTAATGAATTTAACATGTAAGTCAGTTCTTCAAATTCTTTTCAAAAAAGATAATTCGTCCATTTTGCAAAATTGTATCCGTTTAAATTACAGTTTGGTTCCCAAACAGGAGGGCTTGTATTGGATTTGTTTTTGAAACATGAAATACCATTGAGTCTTAAGAACAACATAGGGAAAACTGTTCTGGATTACCTTCGACTTCATCGGTTGCAGAAAGCAGACGAACGTTCTGGTATGAAAACTTGAATCACTCAGTGACCATAGAACCCGACTGGACAATTTAACATAGTGTATAAATCAATCCTTAAATCAATTTCATTTATGCATAAGCCCAGTTTTTTTTCCAGTACATGTATTGGAAAGATGTTTATTAGGTATTCGTAAATCTGGTATTAAAACGACATACGATTCTGCAAAAAAACATAACACAACGTCAACATTGGCGAGGGAAAATATACATACTAACTTTTTCAGTGGAATGAACCAACCACATTTAAGAACAAAAATACCATGACATATTGTCAATCGTGATGAATATTATTTCGGCTATATTTTGGGTATAGTGTCAGTGACAGTTCAGTGAATAGTCATGTACATGCTTACCGATATTATTATAATGGCTGTTTGAGTGGGTTATACATTTGTGTTTATACATGAAAAATTCAGATTCTGCAAAATCAAGTTCCAGTGCGGAAGATCTATTAACTGATACAGATAGCAACATATTGGTACTGCTTGTTAAGGCCGTTGAATTGCTTAAAAACACACCAGGTATGTACGATTTTGTAACTTAGCGTCACAATTAATGCTTATTGCACTGTTTACAGTTCATGGACGTCCAAAATAAATATATACACAATTCGTTAATGTTTCTTACTTGTTTCTTTAATTTCTTTATAAAACAAACATTTGCTTTTTAATTACCAGAATGACTGATAGTGACACATCAACTAATGGTATATGCTCATAAAGGTATATTTAAATGATTTGTTCACCAGAATGGACACTTGCAGAGACGTACAAACAGTTGCATGTTGTGGATGCTGATTTGTGGCCGCAGGTTTTAAAAATTCTGAGTCAAAAATCAGACTGGTGGACAATAGGTCTCCTTCTTCTGGGACCAGAAATGGAACGCAAGCAGAATTATGGGTCATTTGTTTCAGGTTTGTTATGTTAAATTTTGGTTTGTTGGTTTTAACTTTACCGTTTATTTCACAAACATTTACTAAATATTAGTAAAATGCTGAATGGAAAGAGCATTTACTTCTTGGTTGTTTGTGTGTTGGATTGTTCGCCGTTTTTAACAATATTTTAGCCAATGCACGGCGTTATATAGCTGGTGTAACCGTAATAAGTGCACATATTTACGTCAGAAAGTAAAAGTGCAGACCAGACCTTTACCAACATAGCTGGTCGGTCCGGTTAACGTCTCGTTTGAATCACTAAGAGTCGTGTTGCTAATAGAAATGCAGAAACATTAACTCGAATACGTCAAGAAAGACTTGTTTTTCAAACGGTCGTGCATAATCATGAAATACCATGGATCGGATATGTACATATGTTATCTCATTAAATGCTTAATCGTTTTCTTCTAAGGCCGAATACATAAATGGAGCTCATATACAAATTGTATGTTTGTCTTAAGATATAATTACGGTGTATAATACCGGATAACCATAAATACTGAACATTCGCGTAAAATTCACGTTACAATGATGGGTTGAGCAGATACGCATTTAAACGTTATGTTTTTGGATAATTAGTTGGCCTCTGTGATCATTATCATAATAATCATCTGACCAAAGGATCTGATATCGAACACTTCCCATATCTAATGCTTTATTTCAAAACTAAATAAATTCATTTTCAGACAGTGATATAGTCCGCTTATGCACTGGAGTTGCCAGCATTACTTCATTGAGTCTTGTGAATGCTGCCTCGGTTTTCTCCTACTTGGAACGATGTAACAGTTTAGAATCGAAGTCGATGTTTTGGTTGGATACTACTATATTTGTAATGTGTCACTATCGAGAAGAATCATTTGCCCAATGTTTGTGTGTAGATGAATCAGACAATATTCTCCACACTTCTGTAAGATTTGCGTTGCTCACAGGTAAGTGTATAGGTACAAGTCGCCATGAATTTATGTATGACCTCGAGTCAATAATATGACTGTTTTGAAAGGCACAATATAGATAAAACCTACACAGTAAGAGGACGCTTTTATGTTGTTTATATTTCTTTCAGACACAACATCAATTCTTCGAGAAGTTGTCCATTATACGGAAGACTTACACGCGTTGGAAAGGAATGGCAAGGGTGATACGGTGTTTCATACAATGGCAAAAATACGAAATATCCCAGATAACAAGATAATGCAAACTGTCACTGAGATGCTCATTGAACAAGGCTTCAGGTAGTTTTCTTTGGATTCAATTCCTTTCTTTTTTTTGCAAATATATGTGATCTTAACAAACATCAATGTTTTGAATACTAAATTTCAGCGCTAATACAACAGATGTCAACGGAAACCAGCCTGTTGCATTTCTTGACAGAAACTGCCCAGGAAACATATTTGATCTCTTCTTTGACCCTGATCAGAGTAAGTTTCTTTCATGCATACAGATACAGTGTCTTACAAAGAGTAATATGACTATTGAATGACATGAATACGTTGTTCTAATTTATTACTTATTCAATTGAATGCATATTCCTTCTAAAACATATCGGAAACGGGACGGGAAAATGCTGACATAACGAAAAAGACCGTACGTATAAACAATCTGTTTTTTCCATAGTTTCGGTAAATGATTTATCGCCTTATTCAGGGCGGATAATCAAAACCATTTTGCATTTTTCAAAATATAAACAAACCGGAACCATATTGGAAATTATAACGTATTTTTATTTTTCAATTCCTCTTTGATTCGAAAAGAATCAAAATAACGAAATTTACCATTATATGCTATTATTTTTTGTCCATTCTAACGGTGAACACATGATATATATATATTTTGAATTTCGACAACTAATCCCGGAAATGAAAGCGAGCAAGCACTGTGTCAAATATGACAGATACGACGTGGTACATTTTCCTAACTTCTTAAAAAAAAGACGTTATAGATGCACTTTTACTTCTTGAATTTGCTAAACACATCATTTGAAACATATGCGCAATCGTATTATTAAGTATTCATTCTATCGGAAAAGGTTTTGAATTTAGAAAATATGACTTACAAATAATAATACTAGCTGGTACAGGCAAACAATTATACGATCCTTAACTTTTTCTATTGCATTGGGTTGACAGGTACTCTCTGCTTTTGCTAAATCACTAACATGTTTACATATATGTTTCTTTGCATGATTATTCCTCATCAAAATTCATTGTATTCAATGAATTCATATGGCCAATTTGTCTGTTACCGGTATTTGTGAATTTAAATCTAAAGCTGATTTTATTATCAGTTGCACGAACCATTTAATGTGGTCGGCCTTGAAAGCTAGATCAACAATGGAAACCACTTACAATACTATTAACCAGCATGTGAACTTACACACCTGTAAAGTTAGGTTCGATTTGTTTATATTTTTTTAAATTTTTGTTAAGTTTAACTCAAAATATTGCCGAACGAGTGATGAAACGTTATAAACAGACTAATTAGCATAGGTATTTTCAACTTTATTTGTTCAATTTTTAAGGGGGTTAAGTCCAATTAAGCAAAATTGAACTTTCGCCGCATTTTAATGAAACCTTAATGCTGCCAGAGTGATAAAATACATGAATAAATAGTTTTTATCGAAGTGATAGGAATATGTTTTAAAGTGTAATCACTTGTTCAGCAAAACATTTCGAGTAATTCTCAACACATATTAAAAAAAAACAACATAATGTCCATGTGCGTAAGCTCACAGGCTGCACATGCTGGTTAATATGAGTGTCGAGGTTTTCCATTGATTTATGTGTCTATCAAATTCAACCACATTTATATTTCTGACCAACAATAGTGTCAGCAACGGTCACATGTCTAGTTATCAATGAATCTGTAATCCTTCGCTCTCTGAATGAAATTTACATCATGTTGTATTGCTATGGAAATATGACATCATTGATACGCGCGGATAAAGATAAATGTGGTTATCATTTATTACCTTTAAAAAGCATGAACACTATGAAGGTGTTATAATCAAAGTAATATTTGTCTGTGATAATTGTTTGTCCTACTCATCAATTCTAATAACCTTGTTAATTTGCATTCCTACTCATCTTTTCTCATAATCTTAGAATATTAATATATAAACTTTGTTATAAATTGTTTCCTCAATAAAACTAGTCGTACCTTATCTTCATTTTTAGACGTACATTTTGTGGAAATATCTCGCAGCAAGGCCAGTGGTGATGTTATGCACAAAGACCATTGTTTTGAAAAAGCTATACAGGACTACACACGGGCAATCAATGTTATACAAGAACATTTACCTCAGCTTCCACGTTCAAAGGTATCTTTATCAGTTGTTTTGTGTTTCGTTGTATAGAATATGATTGTATGTGTGCTTACGTATGTACCTTTGATGTACCTTTTACGTACAAATTGATGTGTTTGTATGTTGCTTATTAATCTTGGCTACGTTTGATATTTCTATTCAGCAATTCGTTAAAATATCATTTTACCATCCAGAAGTTCTAAATATAATGGAAATACTACAAACATCTGAAATTCAAATGCGGATATTTATAAACATAGACAACACGAAGTTCGTAGAAAGGCATCAACTACGTAATGCTTTTTGTTAACGTCTCATTTATTTGTGTGTATGTGTTTAACTTCCATACCGAAAGTGTTAAATACAAACACATACTGCAGTACATGGCTTCATGGTTGATACAACAAAATATGAAAATAAACTGTTGCGACCGTACATAAAATCACTGACGCTGATTATTGCATTGATTATTCTGTATCAAAAGCTTTATATTCTTTGATGTTTAAGTTTATATAAGGCCTCAGTATATATTTTGGATTGTTACATGTTTTGTGCTTCTTATTGTGGACAGAAGAGTAGTCTGGATATTGAAGGCATGTTTATAAAAAAAGCTGATTGCCTTTTGGAATTGAATTTAACAAATGAAGCTGTTGAAGACTTGAAGCAATGCGTCACTATGAATGAGCAATATGTCCAGGTGGGTACTGTTGAACTATTTATTAAAACCCCACATTTAGCATGCCAATTCTACAAAATCTTGTTATAACTCAGAATTAAAAATCGTATGTGTGTCAAGTTATCACGAAATATTATATTATTTTATATTATATTATATGTCTAATAAACAAACGTTATCTGGTTGTCATTCCCACGACAAACATTCATACATGACATTGTCTCTCCTACCGTGAACCACAAGATGATGTAACTTAATTCACCTTACAATTCCACATTTTATCATGTTAACCATTTTGTTTAAAAAAAGTTATGTTCCATGATTTTGCTTTGCTATATTGCACTTTACCAATATTTTAACTGCTCAGAACTTTTCGCAACGTGTTATAAATGTAACTATGTAGGGCAAGACTCAGGTTTACGATTTTTCTATTTTAAAATTGTGAGTCAAAAATATACTTCATTGACATTTCGGAACAACTTGTCAAATTAATGTTCCCCAATTTCTAAGGCAATATTTTGAACTGTTGCCCTCGATCTCAGAAAATAGTTCAAAATATTGACCACTCTCCATCGGGAAAACAAATTCATTGTAACCAAATGCCAATAAAATATCGGTATAATATTACACAGGGATCTTAAAAGTACTCTTTTTTTATTTTTTTTTGTCATTTCTGAAGTTTTTCATTAAATGCTTCAATTCGAAAAAATTGACGGTATTAAAAATTTGTTTTAATTGGCTAAGCTAAGAGTTGAACAGGGGTCGCTTCAGATAAACAAAATCAAACTTTAACCTGTCGACATTGATATATCATGTTTTTGTTTATCTTCTATAGGAAATACAAGTGCTGACAAATTTTAATGAAAAAAAAATAGGAACACTCACAAGAATACAATCACTTGAAGAGTGTTAAGCTTTATGATTTTAGTTATTTCAAACGACGATTTCTTAGAAAAAGAACACTTGTTTTCACTACATAATTATATCGTAGTAATGTTATGTTGCTATATTGTGTGCAATGTTCCTTATTTTTTATATTCTTTGATAACATCGGCAATTCGCAAATCATCTAATTAATGCCATAAAAGATGACTTCATAATCTGAAAATAATAATACATTACGATGAGTTCCCATGTGTCGATGTCATATAAATATTAATAGATATTGCCTTTTTTCGATAGAGCTTTCGTGTGATTAAACAGCTGTTGGGAAATTCCCATAATACATGGACGTTGATATAAATGTTGCGATATCGTTGGAAGGTGGATAGGAAAATAGTGAGAACTATCATCCTATAAATCAGATATCGAGGCATATGCAGCCATTTAGTTTATTAATTTCGTCGTTTTTATGGCGAATTTATCTCCTGATTTTGTTCATGCAGATGCATTGTCACTGTATATTTCTTGTATTAAGTACATACATATCTTGGATGAAGTTATTATTATATTATAAAAAAAACGGTGGAAGCAATATTTACCCGCTCATTAAGCAGAGTCTTGTTAATTAAAACAGTATATATGTAAATCACATACGTCTACTTTTCCGCATTAGTGTGTACACTATGTTTTTTTCTATAGGCAAACCTTCGTGTTGGTATGTTATTGCGAGATACGAACGACCCACAAGAGGCATTAAAATACTTTTTGAATGCATATCGTTGTGTTAAAGACGGGGATGAAGATATCAAGAGTGCTAAAGAAAAGGTGTTTACAGAATTGACACCTGTCCTACTATCTCTTCGTAAGTCGATCGACATTGTCATTTACTATTTCAAATTCTAAACTGCTAAACACGGGTATTGGCAATACACATTTTCGAGAAAAATAAATAGTAGGCTTAACAAAATTTTTTTTTGCACCTCATTGCTGTGCGCTCGTAATTTAAGTAAAACAATTGTATGCATTCAATAACAGCAAATCGAAGCAACTTGCACGTCATTTCGAAAAGCGAAGCTCCTATTTGGGCAAAGGTGTGTTACAAATGGGTGACAAATGACGACTGGGATGCTGCAAAAGTGGCATATGAGCAGTTTCAACGCAATGA
>VMBQ01011644.1:0-21818 GCA_007657795.1 Dreissena rostriformis | reverse complement strand
AAAGATATGTTGCGGGGGATATCAATTCTACAAATTTGCTTGTTACACTTCAGGTTGTAACATAGCAGTTACTTATTAAACTATCAATAAATAATACATTTGAAGGAATTATTAGACGCCGAAAAACGAAGTTTCGTTTGCTGTTTATACTCTTCAAAGAGGGGGAGGATATGGTCGCCGCTATGTCGGTCCGTTCGAATTATTATTTTCATGGTATTAGATTTGCAATGGTGTAATACGATTTTCCCTAGTAATAGTTTTCGTCCTTCTCTTTGTCCAACTGCCCGTCCTTCCGTCCGTAAAAAACTTATGATACGAATGTGAGGTTTATATGTAGCAAACCATAAGGGAGGACGTGTACATAGTGAACATGAATACATTTACGTTCGGAAACAAATACTTGGACGTAGAAAATATAAAATGCCAAGATAAGTAAAATAGTGTATGATGTACAGCGTGTTATTATCATTTTTTAATATTAATGATAGTAAAATCTATGACTAAATTATTCATTAAATATAAACATGCTCAATGGCATGTATATATTTCATAGTTAGCAATTAAATTGCTAAAATTATATATGTTCTATAGGAATGGAACACTTGCTTATGAACGAATCGGTGACCGTATTCCTTCTTTCATGCTTTATGATCCTGCTAAACAGGATAAAATATGTTTAAAATAAAAGTTTAATTTACTTTCTGGTACTCACATATTTTAGTCGTATGCATTATGCACATGGAATGTACACATGATCACTTTTAATTTAGTAATAAGTGACCATGATAGCATATCGCCTGTTAGCATAGCAGATAACAGAAAACATTAGGCTAACCAGTGTCGGGATCAGGACGCAGCCTTGCTTGACCCCGTTTGTAACTGAATCGGTCAGATGACCATCCGCTGTCCTGGACTCTGGCCTGCATCAAGCATTACTGAGGAAATAAGGAATGACATTTAAAAGTAATTAAACATGAAAAGGGAGAGGGATGTCCACTCTTTCACATTGTCCNCCACTTTCAAATAAGCCCCACCCTATGAAGTTCATACATGCTCAGTTATAAAAATGGACTTTTGTCACTCACACAAAATGACAAACCAAGCAAAAATAATCACTAATAAAAAGGACAATGTAAATCGCGGAATGATTGCACAATTCAATAAACGCATCCATAATGATGTTGTACAATATTTTATCAGTCTCAAGCGTCATGCAGTGTAAGTAAAGTGGGTGGGCAAGTTAGTTTCCATCCACGTCAGCCTAGTTCGTGGTCCTAAAAAAATATAGGGAATTTCCTCCTGCAAAATTACCATACACAAAGTTCGAGTTCTCTAATAGGCACTCATTCAAACCACAGCCAAAGAAATTATTATGTAGAACAGTGTCCCATGTGCACATGCCATAAATAATGATGCAGTTTTGCAGGGTCTTCCCTCAGGCTGGTGTTCCGCAGAGAGAGGTTTTGTCCTCGGTCATTCACAAAAACTGATAAAAATATGCAATTCAATGTAACTAAATAAGTTACAATCAACCATTAAATACGTAGCATTAATCCCTTTTCCAAACTCATATTATAGCTCAGACCTGTCTATTTTTTCAGATATTTTCTTGCAAATATTATCGATAATATTTAAACATGAAATCCTTACGTCTACATCAAAATCCTATATGAAAAACACATTTTTTTCCGTTATGACCTTTAATTTATACACGCTTTGACTAAGCGTTTACAATATGCCTGCACAAAATGATGATTACATAAAAATGTTTCATCTCACGTGCTCAGCAATTCAAAAGAACGTTAAGTTCGCCTGCTAACAGGGAACCACATTCGAATATGTGTCGACCTTATATCGGAATTTATATGTGAATACAATGCGTGGAGACCGTCGACAAAACTTATTCTACTACCAAATAAATCATGTATCAGCATGATGTGGTTAGTTTTCTACAATTGTAATGGATCATATTGAATATAAAAGGGAGCTAACTAAATTTGGACACAGCGATATGCAAACAGTTATTACCCATTTTGTGGGTGTACGTATACCACCGAATTATCTTGAAAACGTCTTGTCTGAGTATTCTAGTTTAATCGAAATATCAAATATGATATTTAGCAAAATCACTTCAATTTTACAACAAACTTACAACGAATTTAATATGCGTAAATAGGTATGAAGCCGCATATGAATGACGTAAAACATGAATGCATGGTTAATTGTTATCAAAACTATGCATACAAAAAAAGCAATTGGATACACTAAACAAATCATAGATATTTAATAAAACGGGCTAACAATTGGATGTATCAAGCCCCGATGGTTCAATTATAGACAAGGAAACTAACTTATGGGGCATCACGGCGATTGTCGACGATTGCGATTAACCACATGAAAGACAGTACTTTAGTTAGGGCTACTTCGTTCGATACTATCTGCAAATTAACTAAATACAAATAACAGTAATGCACGCGTCCGAGAGATGCAGAAATAAATATGTTTAGTTTTATCTAAAGAATGGCTTGACGACCTTAATGAGTTTCTTGTATAGTCAAAATTTTCTCAACTTGTTAACGTATTTATAATTTCACGGTTTTTAATGCGTTATTTTAAGAATGTTTCAGGTCGACGTATTCCTTTTAGGTCACGGTGACGGATTTGCGATTTATGAACAATAATAAACTGTCGTCCGTTTTAGTCGCAGGGTGATTTAAAGAGAAAGCAATTAAGCCTTTAAGCGAACGGGTCTGGTTCGAATTCCTGGGCAGAAGTCTCTTTTTAAATGTTATTTTAAACATTATTTTTAATTAAGATAATATTACAAACATATGTTTCGAAATACTACACATTAATTTATGTTCTATATCATGATTCAATAGTATTAAAAGAAGCTTTACAGCAACGGTTAAGACTTACGTAAAGGCAAATAATGTGTCAGTTTGTATTGATCAATTGTGTGTTGTGTATTTGTGTAAATTGCTAAAAGTGAACATTAAAAGACACACAATAAAATGTGCACGAACAATTAAGTCACAAAATACTTGTTTAAAAAAGTTTGTATTGAGGGACAAGAACCTTTAAAGTCTTTGGTTGAGTGACATGCATAATACCACTATACTTTTCGCTTTTTACATAGCATTATTTTCGCGTTGTATTTTCCATTCGATGCACGAAATACGTCACCAAGAAATCACTGTATAGTGTCGAAGATATAAATAACGATAAAATCGGACTCATCGTCACGTTTAAGATCGTACAATTATATTGCAAAATTCCACATACCGATACAGAAGTACTCGTACGTATTAAGCTGATAGCCATTGTGACATTCGCACTTTGGGAGACCTCTTTCCACCAGACAAGTATGATCGCACATCCCGTTTATATCGTTGCAAGGTTTTCGTAATGAAAGATAGTTCAGTAAATTTAACTTCTTCACTTAACCAAATCACGATAAGCTTGATATTCTGTCCATGAACGCTTGGACACCTACTTTTCCAAATCTTTAAACTTGAAAAATAAGTATTCTTAAAGCACTTGAAACCAGTCAAATACATATCATTCTTATCTTAAAATGTGTATTTGTACTGTTAAAGTTTGATTTAAAACATAGCAATTCCAAACAAACAAGTGGGTATCACTCAAAAAGCAATAGAAACTCTACTTAATGGAGATGATTACCTTAAGCTTCAAAGTCGATAATAGATAAAGGAGTTGTTTAGCCCTTGAAACACGATTAGCCCGTCAGAAAGTACGACTTTCCACAACCCTTATTGTATCCGGACGGCTGATAAGGGTGATAATTGCTGTAATCCGGGAATGCAGTGTGGAATCGAAATGTGCTGACAGTCTGGATTTTACGTTAAAGAGATAAATTCAAAATAGTAATGTGTTTGTTCATCCGTATATGTACAAATTAAAAAGAATCCAATGTTGATATAGTCATCATTTTTTAATATTTTCAAAATTTACAGTTGAGAACATAATAATTTGTTTAAGGCGTGAATGATTAAACGAATCAAATTCATTTGTTGTAAAAAATATTCATTTTTGTGTTTCAATAAAATAATTACCCGTGCATAATGTACATTTCTGTTTTGGTCATTTATTTCTAGAATAGTGTTGAACCATTCATATCATACACGCAGTTACAGTCTTAGTCTACTTTGAAAATTGCTTCTGTTTACGTTTTAAAACAATTATCGTACTAACTTTATTTAGTTTATTCTTATTTGACAGCGAATTAAAAAATGCAACCACCAACTAATGACACAGTTATACGGGTATGACAAGGTTTCGTTGCTCTGCACAAAAACCTGTCATTTAAGCAGGCAGATTCCGTACGACAATCTAGACCGAAGTTTTCTTTCTATAAGTGTGTATAGTTTACAGAAATCTAATTAATAAATTCATGCCTAAATATTGATATAGTTGGCCCTCTTTGTTCATGTTTATGAGGAATTGTCTACTTAATACTCAATACTATCGCTAACCGTGCGAAATGAACCAGATTAGTTCTTCATTCAAATATTGTCAAGTAGTTATCATAGTCGTTTTTATTGAAATATCATTGTGTGCTGTTGTTTTTATGTTACTGTCTAAAATACTTATTAAATGTATGTTTATTCCTTTCTTTAATGGAATTATAATTCATTTGCATTTACATACTAGACGGTCATTGATATGTTGATATATAAAGGCTAGTTAAATAGATATGTAAGTGTCTGGAAGTTACAAAACAATGTTGTAATTATAATGTGATATCAAAATTACGTTCCTTCTAGGTTTCGTATAGATTTTCATCTCAAAAGAATTACCTTCCATATTACATAATATTTCATTTAGACGCACATCTTTTATTGTTAAATAATACGAAATACAGTTAACGCAGATTGCTTACTTGCTAAAGGAGTCGAGTCAGACCACGCCTTATTAAATTCGATGACCTGGTCTAACGTTAAAACACAACAAACCAGCATTAAGTTTTAAACATTTTTTTTATTAAATACGTGATCAATTTAAATAGTTATAACACAAGAAAAATGAGGATCATAAGAAAAAAATTCAAGCAAAGTCTGAAATATTAAATGACTGAACTTAAAATTAACAGAATACATTAAGCAAATGCATAACAATGTCAAACAAGTTTAATATTTGTTGTTTTCTGCTCATCAAGGTAAGTGTATGTTAAAAAACTGTTCCCAGAAATATAAACATAGTGTCTAAGGTCAAATAATTTATTTAATTAACACCATTGAAGGGGACCTGAAAAACTGCATTGTATGCTTTTAAACTAATCAATAAAGTTAATTATACTAATTTAATTAAACCAAATATGCCTACTTAAGAATTACAAACTCCAAATAAAGTTGAACAATAATTTATCTGGTTTATAAAAATAAGGTGGACAATAATGTTGCTCGGTGTTACCTTTTCCATTAAGCACCAGGAAATGTCTTAATCAGACTTAAACCGTTTAATTTAACCTATTCGTGCAGGAGAATCTACTCCAAAATACATTCAACTATCAGAAATATTATCTACAGATACCACTAAAATTCTGATGAAACTACTCAAATTAACAACAGTTTAATTTACTATAAGAAGAAAAAAAAACAAAAGCAACAAAGGAAACACTGTACAGATTCAATCGGTCATCGAACCACATAATTTATTACACACAACTTGTCAATAACCATATTGTTAGTAAAGCTATTATAACCACCTGTTTAAGGGTGGAATAAAGGACCTTCTGTGTTTCCAGTCAGCCCTAAAACAAAAAATGAGACATCAGCTTTCGGCTTCAGTATCCACTTCATGTTAAAAGGATGACGATGACAAGAACGCCCTGATTTGTAACTTTGTATTTTCTTACTAATTCAAATCAATCCCTGTGTATTGAAGCAAAGCTAAGGAAAGGACGAGGAAAGCAGTGCAGGTCGAGAGACAATTGACACATGCGGCGAAGGTCTCCCCTCTCTTGGTCTTTTCACACTCGGCGCATGTCTTGATTTCCACATCGGCGTAGGCAACAAATGATGACGATACATCGCAGTCAACTTGCAGCAGATTGTACGTACGTTTGCCATCTTTAACAGTGAAGAAAACGCGTCCCGGCCAGTCTTCAAATGTTACATGAAATTAGATAATCATATATTTTATATCTATTATTGCACAATTTGTATTTGGTATTTTTGAGGTCATTGGAATTAACATTGTCTAAGATTTTATGTTACAGTTTAAGTTGTCAAATCACTTAACTGTTTAAACAATCACTGCTGAGTAACATAATTACTAAAACAATAAAAATAGACGACGCGTTTTATAAAAATGTAAGACGTAAATAATTAACAAACACAAGTACGAACTAGATTGAGAATGGAATTAAAAGCCCGTTCTTTTGATTTGATATTACCTTTCAATAAATATAAGAAACATGAATGAGTTAATTTCTTAACGTGTAAGCATATTAAACATCTGTTTATTAGGCAATAATTTCAGCATCATATTGGGTGGTCAAACAATTAATACCTAAACTAATTTTATACTGAAGATCTCTGTCAGATGAAACTATCTGAAGCGACGGCGTCTGCTTGCATGGAGTTCCAGCTTTTGTGTAAGTAAAGCATCGTCGTCTGCCGTTACATTGTTTCAAGCATTTTGGCTGTTCTCGCGGAGTACCTGCTCCAATTAAGAATATGTCATCGTCTGATAGATCAACCTCAAAGAACAAGGTATAAGCATGTCTCCTTTCCAGCTCAGCATGAAGCTGAGAAAGACTTGTTTCCTAATGGATGTCTTCATCGTAGTGTAAGATTATACTCATGCATTTTGAAGGTTGCTTCGACTATGAAGCCACTGTAAACCATCCTTCGAAAGAAATCCACAAACTGACACAATGCAGTGCTATCGCACTTATAATGGTCACGTATGAGTTCAAGCAGTGTTTTATCCGAACTGATAGATTTGCCGTTCAAGTTTGGGATGATATCGTACAGTGCGTCCAAATAGGATGCTTTTGTCCCATCAATAAAAATCTGCATATACTTTTCTTTTTCTGAATTCTTAGCTTTCACGATGTCACTGAGTTCGCGAATGCGGTTTAACGTTTGGCGATGAAAACTCTCAACAACTGCAAGTCTTACTTGTAATGCTTGGTGTGAAAACAGATCCGAAACTGTCTGTTTAAGGTTGGTTATGCTGTCTAAAACGGCATCTATTTTGGTAGACACTTCTTCAATAAGGCCTTTGGTGTCATCAGTGATTTCTTTCCAGTTGTTGTATATATCAGTTCCTAGTCCGATAAGGTCCACAATTAAAGCCGGCCGAGTTGATATTTCTCACAACAATTTGGTTTTCTCAACTGACCAGAATTGATCAGTATTCGTAAGATACATTCTTAAGCTTAAATCTTCCATACTGATTTTCGCAAAAATTGTGCCAAAAAAGTTCAATAGCATCAAAAATACGAAAACTTATCATGTACATAACGGGATCCTCAAGAATATTATTAACCTGTGACGTATGCACGCTTTGGGCCACGTGAGCGCCAATTTCACGTGATTTCCACTTCCACGCTTTTCAAAACAAAGAAGAACTACTAAATAACACGGTTTCTCCATGGCAAATGGCGTTGTAAACAATGATGCAATGGTCACGTGGTTTTACATGTGACCCGCGCGTGTTTTAATTTAGATCATTTCTGTCCATGGACAGAAATTGAAAAGCCATATCTTTGTACTGAATTTGGGCATTTCTTGACCGATTTTGACAAAAATGGGAAAATATACCAACATCAACTCGGCCGGCTTTAAGTCAGGTTTAAATTTGTTTGTCGAAAAGCCAGGTCTCGCATCGCATTCATTTGCCAACACGGCAAGCGTTACAACTGAAGGCAAACATATACGAAACACTTTTCTTCTTGTTTTAAGAACTTTTCTTATTTCGACCGAATCCAACCATCAAATAATCAAACCGAGGTTTTCGTGTTAGATACCCCGCTTGTGACGCATGCGCACTGACGTGTTTCTTTGTTTATAGCATACTTGTAGAGATAATAAAACTGATGCAATAGATGTCAGCTTATTGATGATTCACCAAGATAGGTTATTTTGTTTGTTCATAACATTGACTGCTAATCTTAAGTAATGTTAGAGTGGCCAACACATAACGAATTCACTCCGACCCAAATAAATTTTTATCATGTTTGTAAGTGCTGAGTACACTTGAAAATGTACGCGGAGACATCGTGGGAAGAAATGACGTATCACAGATGATGTTTTATTTTGATATAAAAAACGTAAGAAACTAGCATCATAAAAATACGGAACGAAAAGTGTAATTAAATAGCACTTATAGCAATTATATATCAGATGTGTCTATGTGGACTTTATAAAAACATTACACACATCATCTGTAGTTTTTTTGTTTCGTTCATGTGGGGATAACTGCTGTTGAAGGATTCTTTTGGCATATTCTACATTTAAACTCATGTGGTCCATGAATGGGGGATGGTATCTCAGTCCTCCTCCATTTAAAAATTCCTAATTTCATATACTGCAACGAAAGATGCACTTATTACCGCCTTCTGAGACCTGCATCATCTGAAAAGACGGTAAAAAGAATGGTTAAACAAAAGTTCATATTAGAATAAGGTCGACACGTCATAAAATACATTAAATTCATTAAAACATTACTGAAAATGGCTGATAAACATTCTATTATCTCGTATATCAGCCACCCCATAACCAATCCTCTTGAAAAAAGATGAATTGATTCAGTTGGTCGGCAACTTGTTCGTACATCATTATTATAGTGCATTATTATAGTGCAACAGTTAGTTAAGTGATTAAGATTATTGCACCACATAACATGCTTTAAAACTATAATATTGAAGTATACATATACACTTTATTAAAGATGGGAAAGTATTTCTTGTCAAACCCTTTAAAATATGAAATAGATGTTGTTGTTTTTTTTAAGTCAGGTCACAAATTATGCTTAAAAGAAAGTAGGTTCCAGAAAGGGGATGAGACCAAGATATTTCGGCAATAAATTTAAGAGATAAAACCGCGTCGGGGAAATAAAATAATCGTGATTTTTGTTATATTTTACAATACACATGCGCAAATACTAAGAGAAAATGATATAAGTACATCAAATTACTCGAAGGTCAAGTAAGTAAACAAAAAAATTGTGGACGGTTTGCCTTCAATAACGTTTGTATTCCGACGTCTACGATCTTGAAACAAAACACCGAGGGACTCTCGAATTCCGTAGAGCCGAAATGGAGTATTTATTTAATGAAATATAAATATAAAGTGGCTTACCGAGTGTTAATAGAAGTTACTCCTTAGCGAAAATCATCAAAGCGACGCAATCTTGGAAGTTGGTTCCATCTAACCTTACTTAAACCCAGTCAGCCCCCGTATACGTATCTCCCCCGATTATACTTAGCCTTAGTATGTTATATATGTTATATATTTCAAAGCGATATGTAGGCGCGTTAAATAATTAAGAAATTTGAACAACGATTGCTAATATACATTTATAGGCACGATATTTGAAAAGATCACTTTTAGTATTTGAACGACTTCATTTTGATTAACAAATGAAGAAAATTACCTATTACCTATGTTGGCGCGTTAAATAATTAAGAAATTTAAACAACGATTGCTAATATACATTAATAGGCACGATATTTGAAAAGATCACTTTTAGTATTTGAACAACTTCATTTTGATCAACAAATGGAGAAAATTACATATTCTTACAAAAAAAATTCCCAGCACATTGTATTACACAAAAACAACGAGAACATAATAATAAAAAAGAGATGATTTTTTTTCTCAATAATATTCATGGCGCAAAACATCCAAAAAGTTGTATACATGTATATTAAAAGGCAATAGCATACACAAAATGTAGCATAGTAAAGTGGAAGATGTCTCCAGCTTTACTATACAGGTCTAAGAAAGGCTTCAAAATTATGCACATAATTTAAAGCTAATGCATTATGTTTTGCTGCATTTTTTTTTTTTATTTAATTGAACGTTTCTACAACATCTTCTTCATGTAAAGTTTTTCACACTCTTATATTTTTTAAGGACTCGAATTAAAAGCTATATTTTAGTTTTGTTGGAGATGAAAGAACAATTTGTGTGTTGAAAACAAATTGTAGAAATATAAAAAAAAAAAACATTTTCCAGTACGCATACATAAAAGTATGTATAAATTGTAATAAGGAATAGAAAAATATATAATCATGATTTATAACACATAGGTCCTACATTTAATTTCATTTAAGATTAAATATGGTACTTATTTGAGAATAGATTTGTACGAAGTTGTAAAAACTAAAGCAATAATCAAATGTAAATACGAAGCATGTGCGACAAAATAATTAAAATATTCCCATTTATTTTCAAAGGGTTCTAAATTATTTTTTGAAATTTATATTTTGTTAAAGTTATGATATTCATACTTTGTGTATTTCTTGGCTCCGGTTTTGCTGGGAATGAATTTACGTGTATCTCGTTAAATCTATGTTACCAGACCACATCTGGCGTTGAAATTTTGGCTATTGCTATAAGGGACACGGATTTTGTATGGGTTAATTCTATTTGACGAAATATTTTTCGAAATATTCGTTGATTTTGAGTGTTAATGGGGCTTTAATTGATGGTCGCTCATTATTTTATTTAGAGTGTTATATAGTTTTTTTAGCCGGATTTTCTTTTTCAAAATGTGTTAGAATACTGGGGTAAAAAGGGTCTGATGATTTGTTGGGTAGGACAAGATATACATTTTTTTTTATAAACTTGCAAAGTTTACAGGACTTGAAGTCCTTTCAAAAATATTCAATTGCTTGTATTCGTTTCATTTGAAAACCCTCAGTTGAAATCAAAACGTATAACTTAATGTTGTGTTCGATGTATCGAAAATTTCCAACGAGGATTCGCGTTAAAAGGTAGCTGTTCACAGAAATAACAATTTAACATTAAAAAGTCTAACATAAAAGTATATCGTGTATTCAAACAAACGAAATTATAACCATATACACGTACAACGAAATTTCAGCGGCAACAGCAGGAGAGACAATTCTTGGTATACAATGTCCACCTTTATTCATGGCAATGAACGAATTGACAAACAGAGAGTCACACAACAAATTCAAAAATCAAGATTATACATAAGAAAGGCAAAAGCATGAACAAAACCGGGATAACGCCTTGCTATTATCAATTCAAAAGCATAAGAGATTTAAATCGGTTTAAAGATGCTCCAAACCTCAGACGTGGTCTAGTCTGTTTTATTTAACAATTAAGTGTACATAAAAATTAACCCCATAGCATAATAATTCAAATTGAATACCATGACTAAGAAACATATCAAAATATATTACCTCGGTCATAGAAAATCATCAATCGAAATATATTCTATAATATAAAGATTAAAAAGCTATTCATCTGCTGTAATNTAATCCCCCCCCCCCGAATATAAACACCAAGAAAAAACCACCCGATTGCATTCTTAACCAAGAAACGCGAACACGCTTTTAACTTACCATTAATCCACATATAGATTTGCTTCCTGAATTTTGTTGTTCAAACAACTACCGAAAGAACAAATTGTTAGAGTGAAATAAAACAATGTATTTGCACTATAAATAATATTGATGCAAGGCTTCAAAGAGCGTAATGGGTATAATATATAGGTAGCACATGATTTCGAGACCAAAATACGTGTCCAATAACGTAACAATATAGACGTTAGTAAACATACTTGAAAACTTACTGTTAAATAACATAATTTGCATTTTTTATCAGAAGGTCCCGTTGAAATTACTATAAGCTAACACATGAATGTGTTTGAAAATAATAATAAATACAATTATAGTTGAAGTACATGAAATAGCTTTTTAGCTTGGAACGATTATTGCAAAACATTAGATATTATACCTGTTGTTGAAGGCCCGCATAACCTCACCAAGTCATAATCGCTTAAACGGGACAAACCATGCACATCCATGTTAATCGCTACGAAGCTGAATATTCTTTTTTTTTTAACTAATAATTCAAAACATATTACACAATATTTCATGATGACTTAGTGGAAAAGTCAATTTTTACCCTACTGTCAGTCAAATTTTCACTAAGAAGTGAATTTAAGCAGATTGCTATGAAATATGTATCACAACTCAAACAGTGTCTTTGGTAATTAACGTATCTTCTGTGTATAAGAAAGGCGTTTCCAAACAATTTGTAAACAACGTTCTTGTTAATTTTGTAGTGATATTCACACGGCTGTATTCTATAAATAGGACTTAAGTTGACTGTTAACCCATTTATGCCTAGTGGACTCCCCCATCCTTCTAAATTGGATCAATTTATTTCCAAAATTAGAGATGTCTAGTATATTTTTTTCTATATTTAGAATATTTCTTACAGAAATTCCTTCAAGTAAACAGCGCAGACCCTGATGAGATGCCGCATCATGCGACGTCTCATCTGGGTCTACGCTGTTTGCCAAGGCCTTTTTTTCTAGACGCTAGGCATAAATGGGTTAAGAGAAGTAAATCGCTTGGTTTGAATTACCAATCATGACAGAGTTGTCTTAATGTAGGAAATATTAATGTACAATACTATCACCGTGTTGAGCAAAACTACGTGTAAGTTGATATCAGTATATTACAGTGCTTGCGTCTATACAGTTGAAAATGGCATATCGACGACGTTTGCGGTATTATTGAAGGCAAATTCATAGATTGAGAAGTTTAAATAAACACATTAACATTTGATAATTAAGTAATTTCTGGACTTTGTTTCGTTCCAATGCAGATGGGTTTTGGTCGAAAATGTAGATATCCGTTTATTTAAAATCAATTGTTAGCACAACACTCCACAGAATAGATAAATCATTTAAGCGAGTATGCACAAGGTTACTTTTCCTTCAAAACAGATTACAAGTTGATGATTACAAAAATATAATAAAAGTTCATAAGAAGTGGTACCAGAATATCAACGAAAATATAGTTGTATACCTTTTTAAAATAATTTTTGCTTGAGAAGTCGAAAAATCATTCAGGTAAAGAAGATATGTACACTATTGGAAATTGACTATAATATTTTTTAAGATGGGTTCATCCCACACATAGAATCATTATTTCGTTCTGCAACAAATAAGAGTAAACCATTTACAGGTAGATAGATCGTTTAACCTTTTCTATTTAACATCCCATTCGTTGTTATTCGTTCGTTAGTCTAAGATTGAGAAAATACAATATTGACATAAAAATCGTATTTATTCGTTTGAACGTAAACATAAGCCAAAGGCAACATTATTTATTTGCGAAGTGGAAAAGACGACACCACTCATGTATTCGATTTGTCTTATTTAGTACCCAAAATAGCATAATACAACATTTAATAAATCTTTGATTGTAAAGTAACGTTTGTGACCATCTCTTTTACCGCGTTAGAGTAAATTGACATACATACTAAAAAAGTAAATTTAGCACACGTAGATTTGTTTATGCAGTACAAACAGTGTTTATGTTGCACAAATTAACCAATTAATTCTAACAAGAAGTTACAAGACATATTATTTGGCATGCTTTTCTTAAAAAAGACTTCAGCAGTAAGGATAATATTCTATTGTTTTACATATACATAATGTATAACGTCGAATTGTATCTGCTTTTTTGGTAATATCGGAGAAAATCGAAATTTGCGATTACCTGACGTGACATTTCTTGAAAACCCTATGAATGTTTTTATGCACCGATGCAGCGGTTACCTCCCCTGTAGGGAAAGGGTTATCACCGCGCACGCAAGTAAAATAATGCACTCGCCACAAAATGACGCGTTACCTTTTTATGCACGTGCTCCGTGTGTAATGGTTGAAAGCCACAGTCCGCCAATTATAATTTCTAATTTTCCGACGAAAGAAAAGAAAATGCAAGGAAATCGATAACAAATAACGAGTTGGTAATCATTTATCGAAAGCCTCAATACAACCACTAGCTAATGATGCTTGTGGAGTTAATCACGTTGGTATTATTGTTTGTAACAAACGTTCATTTCAAGTGTATTAAATACTGTCGAACAGAAATTAGCCTCGCTCTTGGAAAACGGTGCTTAATGCATGTGCGTTTAGTGTCGTCCAAGATAATCCTGTGCGGATCGTAAATGCACGACACTTTCCATCTAGACTGGATATTCGCTAAGAATAGTCTTCTTTCAAACGAAAAATACCATAAAAGCCGAAAGTGTGGTCCCTGATTATTCTATGCGGACTGCACAGGCTAATCTCGGACGTCACTTTACGCACATGCATTAAGCCTTGTTTTCCCAGGTAGTGGCTCAAAATTGATTTTGCACAAACGAAAAAAAAAAATCAGTGAAGTAAATAGCATTTTCCTCTGGAAGATCTTATGCCATTTTAAGATTATTCGAACTAATTTGGTCGAACTATGTCTTAAATAGTAGTCTATGTTCGCAGCATATAACATATAACCTTCTAGCGCTCGCGTGCTGCATCTTCAACCATTTAAATTGCAGATTTGTTGAAGGTAACAGTACTCTATCTAGCGGAGAGTTGTCTCAACATGTCTGTGTATACAGACAACGGTACATATCGGTTGGACCAGCAAATGTGCGCCAACGGTCCAACTTCCGGTGTACTCACAACCGCAGTGAGTCGACAGGTAAAGGCGGATTTAATTGAAACTTATGTTCACGATTTGGTTTCGATATTAATATTGTTAAGTAATAATTATAAGATTTTTTAATAACTATTATAATAATAACATTTCTTTTAATAATAATAATACTAATTTTATATTATTTCAGTTTGGCGCGTAATGAGTATTTAATGGGTAGTAATGATACTTTCATGAAATAAAAAAAATAAATACAATAATGACACCATAACTATTTATTATAAAACGAAACTTCCGAGACTTGAGCCGAGGTAACTGTGTAAAGTCAAACATATGTGAACAAATCATTAAAACAGTGAACGCACAAGGCAATTAACGATCAAAATGTCGCATGCGAAATATATTAAAATAGGTGTAAAACAATTAATAAATAATTCATTAGCGCGTAATTTCTAATTTAAATATAGCGGTTCGTCTACGGCAAATAAGATACTTCTTTTAATGCATGCAGTTTTATTTTATTTGGAAAGAAAGGAGTTTTTCACCTTTTTGAGAGCAATAAATAACCTCGTATATTAAAACAGCTTACTAGCATAAGTTATTATACAATATTTAAGACATTCCATTGATTTGTAAAATAACTAAAATAACAATAATAATAAGAATTATGATTATATAAATAATATAATAATAATAATAATAATAATAATAATAATAATAATAATAATAATAATAATAATAATAATAATAACAATAATAATAATAATAATAATAATGATAATAATAATAATACAAATAATAATTATAATAATAATAATACAAATAAAAATACGATATTAACATGTTGGATCAAAATTTGACAATAAAAAGAAACCAATAACATAACTAAATGTCAAACCTCAGGATTCATGTCAAGGCGGTATGTTTGGGTATTAATCGTCGCCAGTGTTTACTCTTGTTTTTTTTACATAACAATACAAAAAGAGAACATTTTCGATTTGTCGCCTAGCGATTATAGTTAAAATGTCCTTAATTCCGCATACTTTGAACAACTTGCCACAAAAGTCGGATTATATGCAAAACGGACGCATTTCCTTGAGGTTGCATTTGTTAAGACGTTTTGTAAGTCTTCCACGCCGATTCCAACTTGCACTTCAGTTCTAAGCAGTGCCCCAACATGTTTAAAGAGGTATCAAATTGGTCGAATGATAAACATTTATCGTTCTTAGAAGAGATAAATCTTGTGGATTTAATGATTTCAGCGAATATCGACAACTTCATCAACGCTTCCGATTGTTTAGGTTCATGGTGAAGTTCTCTGTATGTAAGGTACTGTAGATAGTAGAGATAGGGTTCGACTTGCACACAAATACAATCATAATTGCTATACAATGGTAAAAAAAAAAACAGACGCACTGTCGACGCCAAAACTCCCACGGTACTTTTCGCACCGGAGGAATTCAGGAACACACAATGCCTCTTCTTGACTAAATATTAAACAGACAGACCATCTTTGTTTGAAAGACTGTTCACATGACTGCTTTGCTATCTGCAATGCTAATGACTCCGATGGAGAAGCAAATAACTGGTACATGAGATTAGATTTTTTATCTTCTTCTATTTGCCTTTCTATCAAGTCAAATATGTACATGCTTCGTCATATTCTCCATTGCAGAAAAGGAAGGAAGCGTATCGCATGAAGTTGCCAATGATACCGGACTCTAGAGATTGTTTATACATGTGTCTAACTTTATTGATGTCATCGTGGTTATATTCATGCCCTTTTGTCTTCTGTTCTAGATACACCGAAGCTAACAAAATAGCTGTACCTGACATGACGCTATGCAATGCATAGTCATACTTTCTGTATTTTCCCAACGGGGCGCGATAAAACGTTTCTAAGCGCGTAAATTCGTTTTCAAACAAAACTTTCTTGTAATTGACGGTTGCTTCGGAAAGTTTACATCCATGAAAGAAATGCTTCTCACCCTTAAACATATTGAATACATAATTAAATAGTGCTGAACAATTATGACAAATTTGCTACGTTCTTTTTTCTCGTACTGAGCTCATGAAACGTTTTTCCAATGTTGTCCATTTGTATGTTTTCGATCTTTGTCCGCAGTGAATTAATAACATATGTAAATTTATCCCCCAACTTCGGAAACTCGTGTCTTTCAAATTTCCCATCAAACAGGTTAACATTCTCTATGGTAAAGTGTGGACAATGGCGGCGTCTTACGAAGCGCCTCACATTTGAAAGAATGTACTTGACACAACTGATAAGATTGTCCTCCCTCCACACATCAGGCCGGGTGTTCTTGACCGCAAAGAAAAACGCTGTTTTGAAATGAAATGTACTCAGCCTGTCCCGATATTCTGGCATAAACAACCCCTATTCGTATCATCTCTGTCAGAACATATGCTTTCAGGTATACTTTATCTAAACTGAATATAAATAGCCGCTCTGTAAGATTTGTGGAAATGCGCCATTGGTATTCAAAATATCCGTACGTACAAATGTTCGTACTTTTTGGGGGTCCCTGTGGAACTACAAACACGCCATATATTTTGGCTTTTTTCAACGTCTTATCCGAAGGCCAGTGACCGGGACGAGGCCTTTCGAAAACGAACTTGCATTGCTTTGGCAGACTTTTACAGTAACATGCGAAAACACTGTCGATATTCCCTATACTTTCTGCAGGTCCGTGCCTTTTTCCTTGCTTAAGAGTTACTGGATGTTGGTTAATGGTATCGAACATTACTGTATGTGGAATCATGCCATCAGTCGTTGTTCAATGCCTTCGAAATTTTTTAATGATATCAACAGGATCTCGAGTAGGATCCAGTTTTTGAAAACGCATTGCCTGTATTGATGGATCAATCATTGTTAAAACACAGTACTGCGATGCACAACCGTTTGTGCTCACCTTAATTAAAACTTGGTGATCATGCGGCCGCAGGGGTGGATTTTCTGAATTAAGAAAAAAGCGACACGTATCAAAACGCTGTAAGAAGTCTGCATCATACATCATTCCGATTGTTGTAGTGCCCTCGATTTGACTTCCAAATATATAAGCTCGTCTATTACGCCCAAATGCTTTCACGTTCATAAGAGAACATTATTTTTCATCTAAACTGAATTAAATGTTCATTGACGACATTATAATCAAGAAAACATGAAAGTGTCTCTGAGAATTCTTCATCCTCTGTCGGATTACCAGCCACATCTCGGGTTGTTTTCCACACATACCTCTCTTTCCTTGTTGAATGTTTATGTTTGCCTCGCCTGTTTCGGGCCATCTTTAAAGAGAAAAACTAATTGTTTCCCACTCTCTCTTGTTTATGGCTGATGATGAACTAAACATTCCTGGAACAAATTGGGTGAGATTTTGAACAGTTAATAAGACATTTACATCCTTATATTTTTTTATTAACATATTATCTATAATTCCTGTACATGTAGCCAGTAGAGAACAGTCAGTGCTTCGGTTTTCTATAATAACAAATAATAGAACACATGTTAAAAAAGCATAAATGCCCATGCTCTTCTAAATCCTTTAATATATGAGGAAACAACATATACATACAGTATATGTTATACTTTTTAAATAGTCATAAGTGATCTTCTTTTATCTTGTATGCCAAACTCATTATTTAAACATAAAAACTAATAGATAATCAACAAGATCATGGAAACATATATACAGCATCTAAATTGTTTGGAATTTTGGTTTGAACCATGAACAAAAGGAAAAACAACTTACAATGTCGTTGTCACTCAAGAGACGATTTAACAATGGCGCTTAGTCTGAATCGAACAGACAAAAAAACAAACACGAAATAAACCCGAATTTACAATAATAGACTCAAAACTAGAAATCCATTTGCATACCTGAATTATTCCCATTGTTTTTTTAGGATATGTTAATAGCTTAAAGATTCAACATTGATACTATGTCAAACGCTTCAAATTTACTTGAAAACAACTTTGTCTTTCTAAATTATCACCACTTCCACCGAAACATTCTGTTATCACGACTGAAATGTTTTATTGAAAACAAATATATTCCGTGTAGGCGACTTTAACGAGAACGATAACCGGTTTTTCGACATTACAAATAGAACTGTAGGTTTATCGAGCGCTATCAGTAGCAAAGTAAAGAAAGAGCAGACATGGATCTTAACGGGAATGACCAGGTATGTGGCTGTCGTTTTTAAGATGGGGGGGGGATAAAATATCTTATCTATAAAAAATTATGGATGAAAGCGTCCCTAAACTTTCTCCTTGTATTTATGACGCAATTAAAATAAATTGTGATTGGACTGAACATATACGTAACCAATAAAATGGCAGACGATTTATTAAAAAAATACAAAATAAATTGAGTAATAAAGTTCGACGTAAAATGTTCAATAAACAACCATTAAAGTAAAAAATATGCAGACTACATTATATTGTGATTCTAAATAGAAACAATACGTTTTTAACATATATACACAGAAATAACTACTGGAAGTCCATATATATATTATATATATAGGTAAGATGTTGGGGAGGAAATTTTTATACAAAATATTCGAATGTTACGAGCGTATAATGCGAACACAATCTTTTGTAACGAACGCAGCTGCATGAAAAAAGACCCAGATGTTAAAAGTTATAACGCAATTCAACCGAAGCAGGGATAAGACAGAAAGCCATTCCGCAGTTTATTTATTTACACGAACTCAAATAGAATTGAACATATCTGTCACCAATAAAATATGAGAAACGATTTGAGTCATAAAGTTGGCTTTGCGAAGTCCTAAACAGAAGTCCAATCAAACTTTATTTGGGATAAATCTGTTCAATATAGCAAACGATTGAACTCAGACTCATATGATCGTATTCATAGTGCAATTCATGTTACTTATCGCTAGTTTTGAAGTGCATGTACAATACATGGCATTTCATATAACACATAACATACAATGGTTTTCACCATCGAACGTTTAAGACAAGTATTGGGGATTTTAAATAGTACAAGAAACTTGTTCACAGATATTTTTTAAGTTTTATTTTTTTATAAAAGTGACACACATGTATGTGCTAACAAAACTATATGTCTGTTAATAGTCTTAACTAAGTATGTAATAGTTAAAATAACTGGGAAAAGGTTGTATATAAAGAATCGCCTTCCCCGGGATTCCAGCTCGGGACCTCTATTGTGCGCGTTAATAATGCACCACCCACACGTTTCCTCTTAACATCGTATGTTACACGCAATGTAAGTAAAACACGTATTGTGATCATTCATAAAAAAAAAAAAGATATTTGTACATTTCTCTGAACATTGAGTTTTATTTTGCTTGTTTAAATGTAATACATACACTATTTACGAATGTTTGATGATTTCTAAGTAAATAGTAATTTTGCCAAACTGTTAAGATGTCTATTTTAAGTTAGCCAAACCTCAATCAACGTTCAACACGTGTTTACTTACATATGGCTGACAACAGAGCAACGTTGTTAAAAGTGTTCTTATCGAAACATGAACAGCTCCGCATACAAATGTAAATATTCTACTCATCTTTTCCACAAATCTAAGATGAAATAATGTATTGCTTCTTCAGTGATATAATTTTGTGAATTCGATAATGTACATGTACTTCGTCAAAAACGCATTTTGGTCTGAAACTCATTCATCAGTTTAAAAGCATTTGACAAGCTCTCGTGTACAAACTTTCAAATCGGATCTTCATATCATCACAGAGTAGTAGAACCCTATAAAAACATATATCTAATGAAAGATGCAGTGATTGCAGTTTTACAGCATTATAGTAACGTGTAACATACATGTATATGTGATTTTGGCAATCCAAACCCATTTATGCTAAGTGGACTCTCCCATCCTTCTAAATTGGATTAATTTATTTCCAAAATTAGGGATGTCTAGTATATTTATTTCTATATTTAGAATATTTCTAACGGAAAATCCTTTAAGAAAACAGCGGAGACCCTGATGAGACGCCGCATCATGCGGCGTCTCATCTGGGTCTACGCTGTTTGCCAAGGCCTTTTTCCTAGACTCTAGGCATAAATGGGTTAAAGGAGTACATTATGTTGATTTTAGTGGTTTACGTTGCAGCTATGTTATTTAGAAACAATGAAATGCCAGAACTGTATCAGTAGAGCAACCATTTGCTATGTCAGTTACTATTAAACGGCATAGGAATACATTACACAAAACATGTTTAAAGCTCAGGCCATGCATGATAAGTCGTGTTTATAAGGAAGGAGTCTTAACTATATGTCGACGAACTCACATGCATATCGTGGTTTTATGTGCTACAATTATACATTTAAAACTTTTTAAAGTCCGGAATTCGATAACAGTGTACAACGATGGCATTTACATTTACTTAGCAGACATATAGTAAAAAGTGGTCGAAACGAGTAATATGCATAAAATCAAGAATACCTCCACATGTGTTGTCTATTAATACATGATAACTTGTCTTAACGTTCTAAAACAACATGACGTGTTATAGAATACAAATTGTAGTAAATATCAAGGAAAAGCAATAGTCACGCTTGATTCAACATAAATAACACTAAGTTTTTATGTTTATATTTTGAAAAGGAAAGAAATAGTCTATTAAGAGTTTTTATGCGAAACAAAATTCACCAAACTATATGTTAAACAGAGACAGCACAATTATATACCAGTCATCTAAAATCAATCGTAATAGAATACATGCAATCATATTACGCATTTTGTTAAAAGGTAAATAACTATGTCATGTTCGTGATGTTCATGGTATTGTCCTGTTTGTCTCCCTTCAATAGTTGAAATATGCATATTTAAAAATGATGATGTTTCGGGTAAGTGATCGTTAAATGGTAAACAAAATAAAAACATGCTATGTAAATTCAATAACGCTCTTTTTAGCCTTATGTTTGAAAGTTTTTAATATGTCTACATTCCATGTACTATTATTTGTATTTAACAAAATAGTATATTTATCTGCAGTCGCTAACACATTAGCTTTATTAACGTGCATATACAAGAAAAACGTACATATGTTTAATACATCACTTCTATTTTAATTGGTAATTTACGTAAGACAGTATTGCGTGTAACACGGCTTGGAAAATATATAGCATCAC
>VMBQ01011642.1:2974-16305 GCA_007657795.1 Dreissena rostriformis | reverse complement strand
ATGAACGACATAGTTATGGCCCGGACAAGCTCATTTATGGCCATTTTTTACCTTTGACCTCAAAGTGTGACCTTGACCTTGGAGATATTGACGTAATTCTTTCGCGCGACACACCGTCCAATGATGGTGAACATATGTGCCAAATGATTTCAAAATCCCTTGATGAACGACATAGTTATGGCCCGGACAAGCTCATTTATGGCCATTTTTGACCTTTGAACTCAAAGTGTGACCTTGACATTTCAGATATTGATGTTATTCTTTCGCATGACACACCGTCCAATGACTTTGAACAAATATGCCAAATGATTTTAAAATCTCACAATGAACGACATAGTTATGGCCCGGACAAGCTCATTTATGGCCATTTTTGACCTTTGAACTCAAAGTGTGACCTTGACATTTCAGATATTGATGTTATTCTTTCGCATGACACACCGTCCAATGACTTTGAACAAATATGCCAAATGATTTTAAAATCTCACAATGAACGACATAGTTATGGCCCGGACAAGCTCATTCATGGCCATTGTTGACCTCTGCACCCAAAGTGCGACCTTGACCTTGGAGATATTGATGTACTTCTTTCGCATAACACTGTCAAATGATGGAGAACAAATGTGCCAAATGAATTAAAAATCTCACAATGAACGACATAGTTATGGCCCAGACAAGCTCATTTAAGGCCATTTTTGACCTTTGAACTCAAAGTGTGACCTTGACCTTGGAGATATCGACGCAATTCTTTGGCATGACACACTGTCTAATGATGGTTAACAAATGTGCCAAAATGATTTTAAAATTTTACAATGAACGACATAGTTATGGCCCGGACAAGCATTTGACCTTTGAACTCCCAGTGGGACCTTGACCTTGGAGATATCGACATACTTCTTTCGCATGACACACTGTCCAATGATGGTGAACAAATGTACCAAGTTATTTTTAAATCTAACGATAAATGACATAGTTGTGGTCCGGACAAACTTTCAGTTTAAAACACACTTAATGACCCCGTGACCTTGTTTTTGACCCGGCATGATCCATATTCAAACTTGACCTAGACATCATCTAGATACAACTTCTGACCAAGTTTGGTGAAGATCGGATGAAATTTTGGGACAGACCGACAAAGTGACTCCTATATAGCCCCCATTACCATTCCACCAAGACATGTCTCTAGGTATTATATTGCAAAACATATTTACAATACATTTTCTGAAGAAACGTACAATCTAAGTGCCCACAGCTTGGATAACTTAGATTCAGTTAAATTAAGTTCATTTCCTGGATTATGTGTCCTTGTTTGAGACCCACATTTTGAAGTTTCGAACTAAAAAGTTAAGAATAACTTACACTAGAACTATTTGTGAGATGTTTATTTTGACAAGATCCATTAAGTATTTGTTAAATCCTCCACACAGACAGTACCTTTAGTGTAACTTGACAGTGATACGGGCCCCACAATTCTTTGCCCCACAATCTGAATGTACCATCCCTGTCAACAAAAGAAAACATGTTAGTTATCATTAGTAAGGAGTGTACATAAAATAAAGTAGCATAACTGTTAAAAAGTTCATTGAGCGGTTGCAACAGAATTTCGATATTATTACAATACTCGTGCATTAAGATCCTTTTTCCCAGAGCGCCGCTTAAATACAAGTCTTTGCATCCCTTACCTGCTACCAGACAACACCTTCCCCGCTGCGGAGGCACACACAAACGTCACAGCCCCATTATGTCCTGGGACGATGTTCTGTGATTGGTCATCGCACTTCCAGACGCGCAGGCTGCGGTCCAGGGAACTCGTGCACAGCTGACCGCCCCTGGAGGTGGACACCGAGAGGACGCGGTCAGAGTGACCGGTCAGGCAGGCTAGCTCATTGGCCTAAATAGAAGAGAAACTTCAAACGATGATACTTGAACATACTCTATCATTCTTTCCTATAGTTTCATCCAGTCTTATAGATTCAGCCACCACTTATCTTGGAATTTATGACTAAACATTCTTATAAAACCAAAGTTTATTATCTATATTGAAAAAACCTAGGTTAATTATCTCTATTGAGAAAATCATATTTAATTAACGCTGTATATTGGTTTTAAAAAAAATATATATTATTTCTGAGAAAAAAAAATTATCTTAAATTTGCAAAAATTACCTCATTTGTTCACATGTTAATAGTTTTCAATATATTCATTTTGAAAAAATATATTGTGTTTTAGTCTTTTACAAGACTGTTCTATAAAATACATCAATGATGACTGAACAGATTAATAGGAAAGATTACAAAAGTCAGGGTTGCTAGGGTGCCTTCTATGAATGGGTTAGTTTCTAAGGAAATATCTTATATGTAAAATATATTTTCTATTAATTTTTTGAAAATACATTGAAGTAAACGTCCCACTGGTGTTGAAATTATGTTAATTTAGGATAAAAAGTCAAAGTTGGGTCTGATTTTTTTTTAATCAGTCTTACTGTCCGACAACTTTTAAAGATTTAATCATATATGCAATGATATAAAGCAACTTATGACGGAGCAATTGAATACTGCAGCTATGTCATATTGTTTCTTTATAATGATTTAATCATTTGTGTCGTGTTCTGAGAAAACTGGGCAAAATGCTTGTGCGAAAAGTGTCATCCCAGATTAGCCTGTGCAGTGCACAGCATGGCTAATCTTGGATGATATTTTACGCACAAGCATTTTGCCCAGTTTTCTCAGAACATGACACATTGATGCAATTATAATTATAAAGCAATTTTTATCAATGGAATACAGCTTTGTTATATTAATTATTGGTCTTAACGTTCTTGACGTTAATTTTCCAAATAAATGCTGAAGTTGTTACAGTTTAACAACACCTGCAGGTGTCATCAGTGACATCGTTCATTCACTGAAGTCAATTAGAATCAACACCCAATTTAAAACAGTCATAGATCATGAAATGGATGCTTCATGCAGTCGCCATTATGGCTGTCAACAATAACCTTAAAGCCTCATTAACACTAAAAAAANGCATAATGCTTGTGCGTAAAGTGTCATCCCAGATTAGCCTGTGCAGTGCACACAGGCTAATCCGGGAGGACACTTTCCGCCTGAACTGAATTTGCGCTAAGAAGAGACATCATTTAAAAGAAAAATTCCATAAAAGCGGAAATTGTCGTCCCTGATTAGCCTGTGCAAACTGCACAGGCTAATCTGGGATGACAATTTATGCACAAGCATTTTGCCCAGTTTTCTCAGAACACGACACATTTATGCAATTATAATTATAAAGCAATTTTTATCAATGGAATACAGCTTTGTTATATTAATTATTGATCTAAACGTTCTTGACGTTAATTTTCGAAATAAATGCTGAAGTTGCAACAGTTTAACAACACCTGCAGGTGCCATCAGTGACATCGTTCATTCACTGAAGTCAATTTGAATCAACACCCAATTTAAAACAGTCATAGATCATGAAATGGATGCTTCATGCAGTCGACATTATGGCTGTCAACAATAACCTTAAAGCCTCATAAACACTAAAAGAAAATGCTCTTTTTTATTTTTTGTGTAACAATATATTTCATTTTAATTTCCCGCAACGATATCTATTTATATGACACACGAACACTTGCTTGGTACATGAACATGTGTTAAATATATTGTACCACAAAAAAATAAAAAAAGAGCATTTTGTATCTTGTTTAATCTATGTTATCAGACCACATCTAGCGTTGAAATTTTGGCTATTGCTAAACAGAACACTGATTTTTCATGGTTTAACTCTATTTTATGAAATATTTTACGAAATATTCGTTGATTGTGAGTGTTAATGTGGGGCTTAAATAACTTTGGAACTAATGCCATATTATAAAATCGTTACACACCTGCATGGGGTACCAGAGTCTCGTGGTCCCATCATCGCTGCAGGTGGCTACAAGGACGTTCTCCAGCTTGGGTTGCAGCTGGGAGGTCTTGTCAGCACGCTCTTCTATCGACCAGTCCAGCTCTGTTGACTCTGAGAAAATATGGAGTGTGGTTTAAACCAGTCAGAAATTATGTAGTGTGTTTTAAACCAGTCAGAAAATATGGAGTGTGTTTTACACCAGTCAGAAAATATGGAGTGTGGTTTAAACCATTATGCGAAAATATGGAGTGTGGTTTAAACCAGACAGAAATCATGCAGTGTGTTTAAACCTGTATGAGAAAAATATGAAGTGTGGTTTAAACCAGTCAGAAAATAGCCAGTGTGTTTTAAACCAGTCAGAAAATATGGAGTGTGTTTTAAACCAGTCAGTAAATATGGAGTGTTTTAAACCAGTCAAAAAAATGATGTGTGTTTTAAACCAGTTAGAAAATATGGAGTATGTTTTAAACCAATCAGAAAATATGGAGTGTGTTTTAAACCAGTCAGAAAATATGGAGTGTGTATTAAAACAGTCAGAAAATATGGAGTGTGTTTTTAACCAGTCAGAAAACATGGAGTGTGTTTTAAACCAGTCAGAAAGTATGTTTAATCCAGTCAGTGTGTTACATCCAGCTGAACAAAACAAAACTATCTCACAATAAAAAATGTGTTGTATACAACTTTTATCTCGTTTAAACTGTAAACTGTAGTCCCTGATTGGTCTGTGGATTGGACTGCAGAATCGCCTGCGCAGTCTAATCAACAGGCCAATCAGGGACGACAATTTCTACCTTAACTTGATTTCTGTTAAGAAGAGATTTCCATTAAACGAAAAATTTCATAAAAGCAGAAAATATCATCCCTGATTTGCCTGTGTGGACTGCACAGGCTAATCTGGGACGACACTTTACGCACATGCATACGGCCCAGTTTTCCAGAACGAGGCTCAATTTGTGCTACCTTCTGTTTCGCCGGCCACCTCTACAGATATGTCACAGCCCAGTGCCCGTTGTGTGTGCCCGTACAGCGTGGTGATCTCCACACCACGGTGAGACCACATCTTCACAGACCCGTCAGCGCACGTGGACACCACGCAGCCATACTGGCGGGAGAGAAAATTACATATTAAAGGGACCTGTTCACATTTTGGAAAATTGACAAAATTTACAATATTTTATTCAGATCTGCAAATTTTCATTGTAGTTATAATATTTGCGTGGAAACAGTTATACTGAACATTTTCCATGCTCTAAAATATCCATTATATGCATCGCTTGACGACTTAAAAACCTGAAAATTATAAAGCTTTAAAAACACGAAACGATCGAATGATTTGGAGAGTTCTGCTGTAATCGTTATAATTTGTGGCATAACGAGGATTGCTTATTTAACGTATAAAATACACCCCTTGCTATATAAGCATGGATGCCGAGTGGTTTAAGCGCTAGACTTTTACTACAAAGGTCAGTGGTTCGAGGCCCAGTGTGGATTACTTTTTTTCTTTCTTTAATATTCTTCTTGTTTTATACTTGAGCTATTTAGTTCCGATGTTTACATTTATCAATTTTAAACATTTAATGACAAACTTCAAAACATGCCAAAATCTGTGAACAAGGCCCTTTTAAATTAGAAATAGATATAAATATTTTTTATCACCAAAAATGTCAGATTTTTTGAAAATCATTCTTTTTGAAAGTAGGGTAATGTTTAAGCGATATAACTTTATTTTACTTTTTTAAACCTATTTATTTTAACTTAATTGCATTGAAAAACTAAGACTTATTGACATGCTCTTGAGGCTGTTTTCCTGAATGGAACCAAAAATTAATGTCTTTTGGGGAGATCTAAAGAATGCTCCCACAGTTTAGATCGAACCCATGACCTCCCGGTCGCTAGGCGGACACCATATCCACTACACAACAGCAACCTCATGCTTTATTTTAGAATGTACCATAAATTGGGTCACTTACACTGTAGCCAATCTGATTGATGGCTGCAGAATGGCCCTTCAGGCAGTATTTCTCCATGGCAACATTGGGATCGGTGGAGTCCCTCAGAGTCTGGCCGGGCGTGGTCCCAATCTTGGACACATCCCACACCTGTCAGCCAATAGGGGATTAGAAATGGAGGTTTAAGTGGGGACATGAATTACCGGTAATTGAAATAACAGACTGGTATTAATAAACAGTGCGAAAACTATATACCCCCTTTTCTTCGAAAGGGGGCATAAAAAATCTTGGTAGTATATATGAGCCGCGCTTTGGGAAAACTGGGCTTAATGCATGTGTGTAAACTGTGTTTTCCTATTAAGAGAGTTCCTTTAAACGAAAACTCAATTAAAAGCTCAAAGAGTCATCCCTATTTAGACTGTGCGAACTGCACCGGCTAATCTCGGATGACACTTTAGGCACATGCATTAAGCCCCTACTATTTTCCCAGGTCAAGGCTCAATATTAATCACATTATAAAGAGCTGAAATTGGAAAGTTGATAACATTGGGCTTACATGTTGATCTTTATTAAACACTCCCAAATCAAACTGCAATTATCCCTTTGTAAAAAATGTTGGACTATATGTTTTCTTGCTGCACATATTTACTGCGTGAGTTGCAAGGTACTGGAAAGAACAAATATTTGAATAATTCCACTTTCTTGTTTTATATAAAAAGAGCTTAATTAAAAAATAAATATATAAAGTTGTTAAAACATTTTATTACACTTACACAAAACAGTTTAAAAACAAAAAATACGTGAAACACGACTTGACACTTTTTTTCCTCAATGTTGGCATTTCAAAACAGGTGCGCTTAATACAAGGTTGCGCGCTGTATATGGTAAACTATGGTAATCCAGTTCAAAAGTTCACCTTGAGGTTGAAGTCATTGGCGCTGGTTACTATGGTGTCAGCCATGTTGGACCAGCGACAGTCTGTGATCCAGTCGTTATGGCACTGGTGTATCACGTGGAGGGGGGAGGGGCTGTCGGGGTTCAACAGAACATCTATCACATCCCAGATCCTCAGGGACTGTGAAACAAACAGAACATGATGAGCAGCATATGAGGATCGGCATTACTGTCTTTCAACTGAGCTTGCTGCCTTCGTTAAAAAAAGAAGTAAGCATCTCTCTGGGAAAACAGTGTTAAATGCATGTGTGTAGTATCGTCCTAGATTATCCTGTGCAGTCCGCAGAGGCTTATCAAAGACAACACTTTCTGTCTAATCTGGATTTTTGCTTAGAACANTAGCCCTTACTATTTTCAGATGACACTTTAGGCACATGCATTTAGCCCTTACTATTTTCAGATAACACTTTAGGCACATGCATTTAGCCATTACTATTCTCGGATGACACTTTAGGCACATGCATTAATACCTTACTATTTTCAGATGACACTTTAGGCACATGCATTGAGCCCTTACTATTTTCAGATGACACTTAAGGCACATGCATTTAGCCCTTATAATTTTCAGATGACACTTTAGGCACATGCATTGAGCCCTTACTATTTTCAGATGACACTTTAGGCACATGCATTTAGCCTTGACTATTTTCAGATGACACTTTAGGCACATGCATTTAGCCCTTACTATTTTCAGATGACACTTTAGGCACATGCATTTAGCCATTACTATTTTCAGATGACACTTTAGGCACATGCATTGAGCCCTTACTATTTTCAGATGACACTTTAGGCACATGAATTTAGCCCTTACTATTTTCCCAGGTCAAGGCTCAATATCAATCACATTATAAAGAGCTGAATTTGGAAAGTTGATAACATTGGGCTTACATGTGGATCTTTATTAAAGAGAGACTGTACGATTTTGTCAAATATTTATGAATTTACATAAAATGTGTAAAAAACTTATTATACATATATTTCAAAAAACTTATTATACATATATTTCAATATAAATTAAAATAAAAGAAAAAAATTAAGAAGAACATGTGTCGAAAAATGCGAAATAACTCAAATAAGCCAGATATTTAATTCTGAAATTGAAAAAGGCTTCCAGCCAAATTCGCCAGCATATATATCATGCATGTACAATGTGAATCTAAATTTAGTTTTAGTGCACATTCGTTCATACGACACAAAGACACAATTTTGTTTTCTAACAAATACGAGTAAAAGTGTCAGCATCGGCTTTAACCAGCGCTAACTTGTCTTTGCTGCATTTTATGAAATTCTTCTTCAATGTATAATTTTTCTTGCCAATTTTGTGTTATTGTAACATATTTTTATCAATATATTACAATTTAAGTTTAACACATATGAAAATCGTACAGTCTCCCTTTTAACACTCCCAAATAAAACTGCAATTATCCCTTTTTAAAAAATGTTGGACTATATGTTTTCTTGCTTCACATATTTACTGCATGAGTTGCAAGGTACTGGAAAGAACAAATATTTGAATAATTCCACTTTCTTGTTTTATATAAAAAGAGCTTAATTAAAAAATAAATATATAAAGTTGTTAAAACATTTTATTACACTTACACAAAACAGTTTAAAAACAAAAAATACGTGAAACACGACTTGACACTTTTTTTCCTCAATGTTGGCATTTCAAAACAGGTGCGCTTAATACAAGGTTGCGCGCTGTATATGGTAAACTATGGTAATCCAGTTCAAAAGTTCACCTTGAGGTTGAAGTCATTGGCGCTGGTTACTATGGTGTCAGCCATGTTGGACCAGCGACAGTCTGTGATCCAGTCGTTATGGCACTGGTGTATCACGTGGAGGGGGGAGGGGCTGTCGGGGTTCAACAGAACATCTATCACATCCCAGATCCTCAGGGACTGTGAAACAAACAGAACATGATGAGCAGAATATGAGGATCGGCATTACTGTTAAATAATTATTAATCGTTGGACAATAATTTTCCTTGATTTCATGGTTTGACTAATGAACAAGTTTAACAAAAACACAACATAAAATGACTGACCTAAACTTCTCTCTTTAAAACAAAAAAAAATCTGAAATCCATGAATTTACATGACAACAAAAAAGTTATTTATTAAAAAACTGCGAAATTTCATGCCAAAGAATATAAATGGTTTTGCAGTATTCGCCATTTTTAACAGTTTTCATGTATATCCTGGTTGTCAGTAATCTACTTACACTCTCCCTGGGTTAGCTAGTTTACCAGAACACATGCACATACTAATGTAAGTAACAGAACACTGCCCTACTTACACTCTCCCTGGGTTAGCTAGTTTACCAGACCTTAAGACACATACTAATGTAAGTAACAGAACACTGCCCTACTAGATCAGAGGTAGGGGAGCATGGCCAAAGAAATAATTTCATGAAAATTCCCACACAAGTTATGTGTCCAAGTCGAGAATCAAACCCGCCATAATCAGATTTGAAGTGTACCAACTAAGCTTGCTGCTCTAATGTAAAAGAAGTAAGCATCTCTCTGGAAAAACAGCGTTAAATGCATGTGTGTAGTTTCGTCCCAGATTAGCCTTCGCAGTCCGCAGAGGCTTATCAAGAACAACACTTTCGCCCAAACTGGATTTTTGCTAAGAACAGACTTCCTTTAGACAAAAAATACAATAAAAGCAGACAAGAGCACGACAGAGCGGATGCCAACGCTCGGCTGTGGGTGCAGTTTTGAAAAAAAAAAAAATGACCTTTGACCTTGACCTTTGAACTTTCACCACTCAAAATGTGCAGCTCCATGAGATACACATGCCTGCCAAATATCAAGTAGCTATCTTCAATATTGCAAAAGTTATGGCCAATGTTAAAGTTTTCGGACAAAGACGACCACGACCACGACGCCGCGGAAGACGAGAGGGCTATGACAATACCTCGGGTTTTCTTCGAAAACCACCGAGCTAAAAATCATGTCCCTAATTAGCCTGTGCATACTGCACAGGCTAATCTGGGACGACACTTAACACACATGTAACAATCTTGGCTTTTTCCTGGCTCAAATGTTCATCAACATACTCGTGTATCATAAAACAGTGGTAAAAATGTGCCTTTATATTTTCCACCAAACTAAGATGGTGCCATGTCTTTATGCTATTATGGTTTATAAGTAAGAGACTTTCGATAACTCAGTCGTAAATGCCCCAGATACTAAGTAAAAAAACACATTTTGATTAAATCCGCTTGTTTACGTTGCGGAAGAAAAAAATGTAAAAAAAAAAAATCTCGATAAATTTATGACCCTTTTTGTACAAATAATCATCATTGATGTTACTATTTATGCAACAAAGCTTTATCAACAAATGGTATCAAAACATACATGCATGAAAGCAAGTGGAATTGATAAATGAAAATTTCACATATATGTGCAAGGTAAATTTTTGAGCTGCATTTTGGGAAAACTGTGCTTCATGCATGAGCGAAAAAGTGCCATCCCAGATTATCCTGTGTTAAGTCCTAACAGGCTAATCTAAGATGACACTTTCCGCCTGGACTGGACTTTCGTTTACAAGAGACTTCCTTTCAAAAAAAATTGCAAAAAAGCAGAAAGTGTCGTCCCTGATTAGCCTGTGTGGACTGCACAGGCTAATCTGGAAAAAACACTTTATTCACATGCATTAAGCCCCGTTTTCCCACAACGCAACTCATTTGAACCTCCAGACCAGCTCCGTACCACCACGACTCACCATGTCTCTACTTCCTGTTGCCAGCCTGGTTCCCTGTTTGTTGAAACTGCAGCTGGTTACCGGCGCTGTGTGAGTTCCCAGGGTCACTAGACGTCTCAAGGTGCTGAAGTCCGGTCTGCAAACAACAGAAAGTGCATTAGTTTATGCTTTTCCGTGGTTTATATCAGTGAAATTAAACTGATAATTCAAACAGTGAAAAATCACAGTGAAAATAATCAATAATTTTCACTGTTTTACTGTGAAATCATGACGTCCTTTTTTTACTTAATGAAGTCATTATTGCAGTAAAATTCTCCAGCCAATCCAACAAATATCCTCTATTTATTGTGTGTGTATTTTATTAGGTCCTTCTGAGGCTGCAATATCCTGATATGAGGTCCTTCTGAGGCTGCAATATCCTGATATGAGGTCCTTCTGAGGCTGCAATATCCTGATATGAGGTCCTTCTGAGGCTGCAATATCCTGATATGAGGTCCTTCTGAGGCTGCAATATCCTGATATGAGGTCCTTCTGAGGCTGCAATATCCTGATATGAGGTCCTTCTGAGGCTGCAATATCCTGATATGAGGTCCTTCTGAGGCTGCAATATCCTGATATGAGGTCCTTCTGAGGCTGCAATATCCTGATATGAGGTCCTTCTGAGGCTGCAATATCCTGATATGAGGTCCTTCTGAGGCTGCAATATCCTGATATGAGGTCCTTCTGAGGCTGCAATATCCTGATATGAGGTCCTTCTGAGGCTGCAATATCCTGATATGAGGTCCTTCTGAGGCTGCAATATCCTGATATGAGGTCCTTCTGAGGCTGCAATATCCTGATATGAGGTCCTTCTGAGGCTGCAATATCCTGATATGAGGTCCTTCTGAGGCTGCAATATCCTGATATGAGGTCCTTCTGAGGCTGCAATATCCTGATATGAGGTCCTTCTGAGGCTGCAATATCCTGATATGAGGTCCTTCTGAGGCTGCAATATCCTGATATGAGGTCCTTCTGAGGCTGCAATATCCTGATATGAGGTCCTTCTGAGGCTGCAATATCCTGATATGAGGTCCTTCTGAGGCTGCAATATCCTGATATGAGGTCCTTCTGAGGCTGCAATATCCTGATATGAGGTCCTTCTGAGGCTGCAATATCCTGATATGAGGTCCTTCTGAGGCTGCAATATCCTGATATGAGGTCCTTCTGAGGCTGCAATATCCTGATATGAGGTCCTTCTGAGGCTGCAATATCCTGATATGAGGTCCTTCTGAGGCTGCAATATCCTGATATGAGGTCCTTCTGAGGCTGCAATATCCTGATATGAGGTCCTTCTGAGGCTGCAATATCCTGATATGAGGTCCTTCTGAGGCTGCAATATCCTGATATGAGGTCCTTCTGAGGCTGCAATATCCTGATATGAGGTCCTTCTGAGGCTGCAATATCCTGATATGAGGTCCTTCTGAGGCTGCAATATCCTGATATGAGGTCCTTCTGAGGCTGCAATATCCTGATATGAGGTCCTTCTGAGGCTGCAATATCCTGATATGAGGTCCTTCTGAGGCTGCAATATCCTGATATGAGGTCCTTCTGAGGCTGCAATATCCTGATATGAGGTCCTTCTGAGGCTGCAATATCCTGATATGAGGTCCTTCTGAGGCTGCAATATCCTGATATGAGGTCCTTCTGAGGCTGCAATATCCTGATATGAGGTCCTTCTGAGGCTGCAATATCCTGATATGAGGTCCTTCTGAGGCTGCAATATCCTGATATGAGGTCCTTCTGAGGCTGCAATATCCTGATATGAGGTCCTTCTGAGGCTGCAATATCCTGATATGAGGTCCTTCTGAGGCTGCAATATCCTGATATGAGGTCCTTCTGAGGCTGCAATATCCTGATATGAGGTCCTTCTGAGGCTGCAATATCCTGATATGAGGTCCTTCTGAGGCTGCAATATCCTGATATGAGGTCCTTCTGAGGCTGCAATATCCTGATATGAGGTCCTTCTGAGGCTGCAATATCCTGATATGAGGTCCTTCTGAGGCTGCAATATCCTGATATGAGGTCCTTCTGAGGCTGCAATATCCTGATATGAGGTCCTTCTGAGGCTGCAATATCCTGATATGAGGTCCTTCTGAGGCTGCAATATCCTGATATGAGGTCCTTCTGAGGCTGCAATATCCTGATATGAGGTCCTTCTGAGGCTGCAATATCCTGATATGAGGTCCTTCTGAGGCTGCAATATCCTGATATGAGGTCCTTCTGAGGCTGCAATATCCTGATATGAGGTCCTTCTGAGGCTGCAATATCCTGATATGAGGTCCTTCTGAGGCTGCAATATCCTGATATGAGGTCCTTCTGAGGCTGCAATATCCTGATATGAGGTCCTTCTGAGGCTGCAATATCCTGATATGAGGTCCTTCTGAGGCTGCAATATCCTGATATGAGGTCCTTCTGAGGCTGCAATATCCTGATATGAGGTCCTTCTGAGGCTGCAATATCCTGATATGAGGTCCTTCTGAGGCTGCAATATCCTGATATGAGGTCCTTCTGAGGCTGCAATATCCTGATATGAGGTCCTTCTGAGGCTGCAATATCCTGATATGAGGTCCTTCTGAGGCTGCAATATCCTGATATGAGGTCCTTCTGAGGCTGCAATATCCTGATATGAGGTCCTTCTGAGGCTGCAATATCCTGATATGAGGTCCTTCTGAGGCTGCAATATCCTGATATGAGGTCCTTCTGAGGCTGCAATATCCTGATATGAGGTCCTTCTGAGGCTGCAATATCCTGATATGAGGTCCTTCTGAGGCTGCAATAT